>JAGFPH010000035.1:1027496-1043706 GCA_018207615.1 Philaenus spumarius
ATATTCGTTTTAATGTTTCAACTTACTATAAACAGATCATGTACTTTTAAACAAATTTTAGAATCACATTTTATCTAAATTTACAACAAAAAACTTGTGAAAACTTGACTTTGTTTAGTAACTAGAAAGATCCTGTCAAAAATAAAAGGCAGATTAATTGGAGACACAACAGAACTACAGCATTTATAAAATAATATTAAAAAAATAAAACAATTATCAAGGCCTACCTAACTATGCTGAGGGAATTTTTAACTGGCAAATGCGTACAATTATACGGATTGAAAGACTTAAGCCAATTTGTAAAACTTGTCTATACATTATCATATATCAAAATAAAGATGCAAATATTATCTTTTAATTGCTGTTTATTTCAAATTGATATATCTAATGATTTATACATTATTAATATTATAATTAAGAAATTAATAGTTGCGTATGTTTAAATATTATACGAATATGTACGAATGTTTCCAAAGTTTAAAGAATGGGTATATCTTCTTTAAATTTGTATAAATAAATAAATTGTTGATAAAAGGTTGTATTTATATTAATTCTATATCCTCAAGTCAAATCTTATAGCTTATAATATCCTAAATTAGTTCTGTAACTCATATTAAAAAAATCTACTTTACTAGACATTAAATGATTGATTATTATAATTATCCCTTATATATTGAATTATTCATAGAATTATAAAAAATGTAGTGTGCATACACTTGTACCTCACTCAAAATCATTAGTCACTAAATAAATAATGCTTACATTATTATGGTCACTATTTTTCGCATACTTATTATATTAACGTATTATTATATACTATGTATCGTCTATTTCCTTTCCACGCGCTTACTTGTCTATATATACTATGTATCGCTATTCCCTCTTCCCGCTCTGACTTCTGTCTACGCAAAAAGTTTGCGTGACGCGAGATTTCAGAAACAGTCAAGCATAGGTACCCAACGAGCCAAAAGAAGTTATCACTTCAAAAATCTAATTTACAAGACGTTATCTTATTTATTGAAGTTGTAATCATAACGCCAAAGTATAATCTATGCTAGGTTTTGTTTAAGTGTCACAGATGATGGGTTATATCAGCTGTTATATAATATTGTTACTCACGTAGGTACGAACGTACACGCGATTTTATAGAAGTTAATTGTAATAGTTTTAACGAAAATCATTGATTGAACTTCTTGTTTTAGAATTTGCCTACTCTCGTTTTTTTTTTTTTAGTGTTCATCTTCATATAAATGCCGAATAGAAATCTTTGTAGCGTGCGTTAGTTACAATGCGTAGGAAACACACACTTACGCATGACTTGGTGTTTATATAATATGAGCACGCATTTAGCAATTTACAGTATACAAAAGCACAAATCTACATATATAAAGTATTAATTTATGTAATTGTATAGATATATAGTTTTAAATTTTTGTATTTGTTTATCGAACTAAACCTTCGTACGACATATTAATGAAATTACTTTATTTCTAAGAACTTTATTCGAATTAAGAGACACGGTGGATTAATGCTGAATTACCATCGAAAGCTCGGTTTGAGACGAAACGGAAGTACTTAGAAGGAGTCGCGTAATGCAGTAATGGAGGAGGTAAAATGAAGTGAAATTGTCTTGGAAACGGTTTAACTACATATAGTATAGGAGTCATTAGGAGGTTTGTTTCCTAAGTGGTCGTCAGAGTTAGAGTACGTTTTGTTTAGTCAACTTTATCCGATGACTGGATTACATGTTTTATAATTACGCTTGAAGTTAAGTCGGTTTCATTGTATAGGCTACTATTTTAATTTGTAAAATATCTCTAGTAAAACGATTACAAAATATAATACCTGCCCGTTGAATGGACTCTGGTGTTTGAAATAAACACATTGTAAATTATTTTGAAGTATAATTAATAAATTTAAATAAATTAGGGGATTAAAAATTAATAATATCCAGTATGGTAAATTGGACCCTCTAACACAGATGCCTTGGTTCGAAACTATTTCCTGACGATAGATGTACTACGGCTACACGCTGATCTCCTCCATTTCGCTACTGACGTCTGATTTTTCGGCCTATGTGAGGATGTCTCTTGAATCCCAACAAACGAAATTTCAGACGTTCGGGAATGAGATCATACAAAATACAAATCATTTGCGGACCTATCACATTATGCAGGGTTATTGGAAGAAACGGAGAAACCTTCAGGACTTGTTCTACTTGTCAAAATAAAGAAAAAAGTTAGTATAAACATAGTTTTGGAAATGTTTCGTTTTTGAAGTTATCCACCATTATTTGTTTTTACAAAATAGTCCTACTATCTTGGGTGTATCATTGAGTGTAGGAAATGTATCGAACTCACATTTCGGCTACGTATTTCGTTTGACATCTTTTATCCATGTACAAAAAACAAAAATTGTTCCATATATTTTAAAATAGCGGCCGTTTAAAAGTTGTAATGTAAAATATCTCAAAAACAGCTAACTTTAAAAAAAGTAGCAAGAAACAAAAATATTCCGCTTTTAATGACAACGTTTTTTTATTATGTCTATAACTTAAAAAAATAACCGACTTATTGGCGAAAAACTAAAATATTGTGTATTCCAAACAACTATCAAGATATCAACATTTTAGATTTTAGCCAATAACTCGGTTATCTTTTAAGTTAGAGAAATTATTAAAAATGCCGTTATGTTTGTCATTAAAAAGGGTTTTTTGTCTCTTGATTTTTTTTAAAAGCTATCTGTTTTTCAGATATTTTACATTAAACATTTTAATTGTCCGCCATTTTAAAAATATATTAAAAGTTTTGGTTTTTTCTTTATGAGTAGAAGATGTCATACCAAATATGTACCTAAAATTCGCGTTCATTATATTTTATACTTCCAAAGTTATTAAGTATTTTGTAACAAAATGGTTTATAACTTCAAAACGAAGTTTTTCAATACCTATGTTTATATGAATTTTATTCTTTATTTTCACACTCTCTGAAAGCTTTTCCGATTCTTCGTGGATCGCCATGTATATCAATGCCACAGGAAATAGCACTTCTGTTTACCTCCATGATCAACATCATAGTTTATATTATTATCTCTATGTTCACTAAAACAAAGATAATTTTAATAACTGTGGCTCTGTTTCTGTTATCTGTCAGATGTAAATAACGATCCTTGTCAGTTTTGTAACGTGATTCTTTTACATTTTTCTACTTTATTTGTTGTATAGCAATAATTATGAAGCTAGTAGGTTCGCCTGTTATATATTCAAACATTTATATAATGCAGGTGCAGTGAATGAAGTGTTGTTTTATTTGCTAAGTACTTTTCTTTTGTCTATGTGAACCTAACTCGGAACTGGTAAAGTAGTAATAGGGAAAGTTTAATAACTCGAATATTTTTCCATATAATTTATAATTTTCGTTCATATTTAATTGCAGAATTATGTTGGACGAAATGATTCAAGATATTTTTTTGTCGTATTGATTTCCAAAATAAATTTACATTTTTTAGAAATTGGTTTTAGTAAGTAACAATTTCAAAACTTTGATATCTAACATCCATTTAAACTTATTTTCGAAATGTACTGATCAAACATTGATCAATAAACATATTTAATACATATTATTTTGCGAAAGTCTGAGAACTAATACATTTTATTCTAAATTTGTTTTATTAATCCAACTGACATAAAGTAGAGATTTTGAGTAATACATAAATACAATTAAACATAGTCATAAAATTAAAGCACGACTACATTATTTTAATTGCAAAATGGTGTTATAATAAATGAATTGGTTATCAGAATAGGTATCTTATCATACTAGGACAGATCCAGATGTGTTTTTCTCACACCGAACCACGGGTGACGCTTTCAGTATTGTGAGCAAAAAATTTTACTGTACTTTTCATTAATTGTTGGTAAAAGTTATAAGTAACGTGAAATAATTTATTGTACTTTTAATTGTAGGTGAAAATTATAAGTAAAGTAGAATAATTTATTGTTCTTTTAATTATTGGCAAAAGTTATAAGTAAAGTGGAATATTTTATTGTACTTTTAATTGTTGGTAAAAGTTATAAGTTGATAGGGGTAAGATTTCTTGTTCCCTTAACACCCGGGTTCAAACTCTACTTTAATATGTTAATAGCAAAGGTACAGATCAATAACAATAATGCATCAGCGGTTCAGTGGAAATACTTATTTTAACATTAATTTATTTGTACGCCTTTACAATTATAGATAACACACAATTTCTCACATTAGCTACACCTATGCTACATACATCTCTTATACTAGGTATTGACCTTTATAAGACAGACTGGATTACGGTATTGGCAAACTAAAGGGTGTTACTTTTATCTGAATGATCCCAAAACTCTGAATAATACGTGACTCTAACTATAGACTGAAATACTTTGGTTTGCTCACTTAGTTTGATGTCTTCACAGGTATCTCGATGGTCCAAATCTCGAGCTAAATTCCAAGTCCCGATTTCCTGGCCGCACTTTGCCCGACGAACCTGCCCCCCTTTTTCCGGCCACACGCGATAATAACAGACTGGCCCAACTAGCAGCCCCTCACTGGTCACCCGACCAGTCCACCCTGGCCCATCGACCACAATCCTCTGGCCCAGATTCTAGATTCGGATTATACTTTATAACCCGTCTAGCTTCCTTGTTGTCATCTTAAAACAAACCAAAGCAAAGCGAGTTCCGTGTTCCGCGTTTAACGAACTCTCCCGCGACCTTGCTACAATTTCCGTGTTTATACCGTACTTCCTTGTCCGTCTTACTGGTCAAAACCTTAACATTCAAAATACCATTTCTAATAACTAAAATACTAAAACATATTCCTGCAAAACATAACAAAGTGAAATAATGTATTGTACTTCTAATTGTAAGTAAAAGTTACAAGTAAAGTAGAATACTTTATTGTTCTTTTAATTGTTGGTAAAAGTTATAAGTAAAGTGGAATAATTTATTGTACTTTTAATTGTAGGTGAAAGTTGTAAATAAAGTAGAATAATTTATTGTTCTTTTAATTGTTGGCAAAAGTTATAAGTAAAGTGGAATAATTTATTGTACTTTTAATTGTTGGTAAAAGTTATAAGTAAAGTGGAATAATTTATTGTACTTTTTATTTTTTCCCCTTTTTTTACGTCCTGCTGTTTTTCACTTTAAGGCTAATGAAGACGGGACCTTCAGTTTTACGTGGAATCCGAACCACAGCCAATGATGTCTGTTAAGAAACCATTTAGAAAATTATTCGGGGTCAATGGGAATTGAACCCGGAACTTTTCCATTCATGGTTGCCATGACGATTGATAAAGCTTTCACGCCTTAACAACCACGGCCATCGTTGCTTTATTATACCCTTAATTGTAGGTAAAAGTTATAAGTAAAGTAGAATAATTTATTGTACTTTTAAATATAGATAAAATGTATAAGTAAATTGGAATAATTTATTGTACTTTTCACTGTAGGTAAAATGTTATAAACAAAGTGGAATAATTCACCACTAATTAGACAATAAACACTTTGAGGTTATTTAGTTTAATAATTCTAAAAGATCCCTTAATGTATGATTTTGCAACGGTACTATAAATGTATAAGTATAGAAGTTTTTCTCCTAACTATCCTAGACATAAACTAATTTATGTTTTAGAAAACTTGGATAAGGGCCTTACATTTTTTAAATTACTTTTGTACAAATTAATAATTCATTTTTTAGACTAGTAAAAATCAAACTAATGCCATCTTAGCAAATATATTTATATTTACTTTGCATTATTGTAGAAACGTTGAGTTTAGTTGGACCTCTGGTCAAAGGTGAAGACTAACACCCGATATTAGAATCGTAGCAATTTAAAAAAAATTCTGACTATGTTATTAGTTGTTAAACTAATGGGCCCAGTCATTTACGTTTCAATATTATTTACTAGTAAACCCAGTGAAAAATCAAATTCAAATTAATTAGCTACATGTAAGAAATACATAATTAAAAAAAATAATATTATTTAAAAACAACAAACTATATAGGTCTACCTAACTCCTCTGAGCGGATTTTTAACTCGGTAAATGTGTACATATATAAGGATAATTAGATATGATTTTATAAAACTGTAGGCCTATTTGTCAAATTGTACGTATACATTTTGTATATAACCTACAGTTTTATAAAATCATATATAAATATCCTTATAATTAATGTCAGTATCTCAAAATAGAAATAAAAGTAATATCTTTTAATTGCATTATTTTCATGTTCGTTTATCAAATTATTTAGAAGTTATCACTATTATAATGAAGAAATTAATGACGAAGATGTATGAATGTTTCTGAAGTTAAACGATTGGTTTACTTTTATTTAAATTTGTAAAAATGAGTGCATTGGTGATAAAATGTTGAATTTATATTTATTTTATAACCTCAAAACAAATCTTTTAACGCATTATAGCCCATATTAGTTCTATAATCCGTGTTTAAAAAAATCTACTTTACAAGACATTGTATTATTCATTGAAGTTGTAAACATAACCCCAAAGTATAAGCTACGATAGGTTTTGATAAAGTATTACAGAGGATGGGTGAAATCAGCTGTTATATTATATTGTCACTCACGTGCGTTCGTATGTTCTCTGGGACTACTGAACCGATTGAAAATAATAGTTTTACTAGTACAAAGCTACACTATCCCCGAGTAACATAGTCTATAATTCATTATGATAAAAACTTTTTTTATTTCAATATTCGCAAATTTAGTCGGAAACAATTCTTAGGTTAGGAATAGACTGATGAACCAAGACTGGTATTAACATTAATTTACATTATTACCATAGCAACTAATTGAATAAAATAACATATAAAATAGCTGTTTGCTCTAATATTTCCATTAACAGCTGATTTTAAACTTTTAAGCATTTATTTGTTAAGCAATTATTATGATTCTTTTAACCTTTATTATAACTGCTGTTATAAAATATATGAAATAATTTGATTTTAACAATTAACATTATTTACCATTTTAGCTTTGGGGTTATTATTAATCATACAACTTTATTATAAAGAAAACATAACATTATTATGTGCACAGAAGAATCCAACGGGGTAGGCGTTCGGAGCACGCAGGGGTTTCCCTTAGTTATTACTATATCTCTTTAATATTGAAGGTCAAGTATTATATGATTGTAACGACAATTTTTATTTTCGATACCTAACTAGAACATTTTTCAGTAACGTTAAACAACTTGTAGAAACTTGAACAGGAATTATAGGGGAGTTTGAAAACATATTAGGTCGGTAAAGCAACATCGCTTTAAAACAGTTTTGTTTGTCAAAGCAAATCCCGGATAATGTACAGGACTAGGCTTGGCGATCCCGAATCTAAGCCTTCTTTGTTTTAGACTGTCAGTAAACTTTTGGCTAGAGTTCCTTGAATTATTTATTTCTGTTTTTTTTTTTTCTTTACCGATTTACACTATAGATGAAAGTATGGAAATATTTTTTTAATCCTCGAATAGGGATGTAATAATTTTAGCATGTGTATCTTTGTATATGTGTTGGTGAGGGTTTGCGTGTGTGTCTGTGTCTCTATGTATCTGCGGGTCTGTACATGTAGAGCGTATATGTAGAGCGGGTCTCTATGTATTGTAGCTCCCAAACGAATGAAAATATTTTGATTAAGTTTTTTTTTTAAGTTAAGTTGATCTAGAGTGTTCTAAGCTTTGATACAAGAAACTCAGATCAGTTGTTTTTGCAAAATTTTGAATGCGTAGAAATTCTGAGGTGTACTCCCAGCAATATATAAAAAGAGAGCTGATTCGGATGAAAACTTAGCAACATATATTTGCATTTACAATTATTACTATAGCAACTAACATACCGGTACCAAATTTCTTCACAACCAATAACATTATTAGGATAGGTTGGATTGACACAATAAAAACATTCACAAACAAAACTTAACTATGTTTACTGTATACATTTTAATTCAAACATCTGTTGTTACATTTTATAAACAAAATAGATGACACAAGTTTAGGTTAGGCCTATACTGTACGAAAACACGTTTATTAAAAGCATTCATATTTATTACTATAGCAACCAAATTGGCAAATTTTTAGGTAACTATTCTCCACAATAAATAAATCAATATTTTTCACAAAGCAGTTTTTTTTTAATTAGGTAAGTGAAAACACAAACAAAAATCTACGGAAAATGTTTTTTGTGTTATTAGTTAAACATCTGGTGTTACATATTATATTGTTTCCTTTACTTGGCAATATCAAAATATGTTTGAAATGTATTATTAATTATTTAAATGTGAATGGTGAAATTACAACGTTAGTGAAAGAAGCGAGAAGGTGCTAATAAGAGGATAAAAAGCCCAAGATTTAAAACGTCTTATCTTTACACGTTTGACCTAAAAAATAATAAAAAAATCTTTCTATAAAACAAAACTTGAAATGTTCTGATTTATCAGATTTTTTAAGCAGTTTGATCAAAATAGATTCAATATTTACCAAGTTAAAACAACAACTTTAAATTGTAAATCTAAATTTCAAAAAAACAAAGAGATTTCCAAAAGGACGTTATTTTAAACCATCTACTGAAAAATGAAAGATGTTTTTAAACTATAAATTAATTAACATACTAAAAGTTTTGGTATCTACAATTCTGTTTCTTTCGGAGTCACATCCCATTAATTAAACTAACAAACCACCGAAAGACCAAATGGAATACGTTTTTAAATTATTCTTCATTCGTGGCATGCATTTTTCTCTCTTAGTCATCGCTCAAAGTTTGGCAAAAAAATACCTATTTGTTTATATCTTAAATGTTCTACTTGGGAGTACAATGACAGAGAGGGGTTAAAGGAGTTGGTAAAATTTTTGCTACTAGTTTTATTCGCCTCTCTGACATGCATAAAGTAAACGCTTTAAGGGGAATGCAATGTCGTACTAATACGAGGGCTAGATAGTTTTATTACCACAGAAATTCATTTTTTCTAAATGAGTTGAATTTGATGTAACATAAGTCAGATGTGTTCATTACAAATGGTATAATGGAGATGATTGTGGGAGGATTTTGCAAATGTCTTAATGCCTTCTAATGTTATCATTAAAAGAAGAATAATGATCCCGAAAACCGATTTAGGATATCACTTTCCGTCTTTTGAATAACATAAAACTGTAAACATAATTTACTGTATAACATTTCTGAGAGTACGAAATAACGCTTAAGCCGAGTTTTATTTTCTTACCACAGAAATGCACGGGTTTTAAAGGGCTTTATTCGATGAATCACAAGCCATATGTGTTAACTATATTTTTTGAGATGTTGGGATATGGGGTTTTGAAAATAATTTTTCTAAGGTTCACCGGTGACGGTGAAAAACTGTCCCGAGATTATATTTTTCAAATATCTTTCCATCTTAATAGAGATTGTAAGTTTTCAAAAAATCACCTTATATGTGTCAGATACAATACACATTTACACGCATTTACAGAGGGCCGCTTGTTTTTTTTTTTTTTTTAGTTTTGGTCTCATATAACACTCTTAGGTTTATTAAACATCGTATACATAATTTATTTATATCCTACTTAAAATCTCCCAACTGCGGTTAGTATTCTTGTTTAGTTTTAGTTTTCCCTTTATTGAAACGTGCAAATATTAAGAGCTGTCAAAAATAAGTTTTTTGTTTGTTTTATACATAGACAAAAATGTAAATGTACGATTTTTATTTTAAACTAACAACTCTCTTTAAAGGAAACTAAAGATTCCTTTTGTTCTAAGAAATATCTCTCTGTAACATGTTTCGTCCATGTATTTTGTTCGTGTATATATTTATTACAAGACTTGCTCATCAGTTTTCAGACATAGGGATTCTCATTTTTAGCATCGATCGATCCTTTAGAAATTAAATAAATGTTGATGGTTCAATAGTTTAAAAGTAGAAGTGCACTTTTCTAAATGTGGAATATCTTTTAAAAGTAGGCTATTGTATAATTGTTAATTGTTTATCGTAGTCATCAGGTTTAGACAAATTCATAACATGTTCTTTCTTCTGAATTTAAATTCTCCACCCATGATTTATGATAATGAGGAGGAGTTAAGGCACTGCCTCAGTTTGCTTACACAGTTGCTTTGGTTTGAACTTAGTTACTGTTGTCTGACTTACTTGCTTCATACGAAGCTCCTCCGTTTTTGTAAGTCTAACTGGCATACACTAAACAATAAAATCATAAAAGCAAACGCGGAATAAAAATAGTTCATTAGTAGTTACTGGGAGAAGATAGTTTGCATCAAACACTACATACAATATACATTGTTTTAATTTATCCTAACATATATGATTGTCCTCCCCCATAACCCTTTGTCTAGCAGGATATAAAATATGTCTTCATAAAAAGTAGGGGCTAGTTCTTTCAATTTTCTATAATAACATTTCCTTATCATCGATTAATACTTTACCGTAAGGCGAACCCTTCAAGTTCCATCCTTTCCTTGCTCCATAGATTCGTCGATTATCGATTATCATGATCACATCTATGCAAACGATCCTAGCAACGAGGTATAACAGCTTATCGTTATTGATATGACTGTGTATTCAATATAGGTCGTTCAGGTCGGCAAGATGGCGAACATAAATAGGAGACACACAAGATACGGTCCGTTAACATCTGAGACCACGTGTTATTGAAGGATAAAATTTAAATAATTTCAACCACATCGTGTAGGGGGTCAGTGATGGTCGGCCCACGTTAAAAGTATTGACAGTGGTTTTGTAAATTTAGTTTGTATTTAGAATTGGATGAAATAATGGTTTTCTCGATAGACTGCGTTTTATGAACTATGAAACACACCTACGACGAAGATTGGATTGCTATAAGACACCTACGTCCATTCTACTCGGCCATTGTTATCTGATGTACAATGTTTAAACATGCACTGCGAGTAAAAATGGAAAAGGAAAGAGAATTACATGCATATCAAGTTGGTTATGAATATAAAAGCATTAATGTTAGCAGCTGGCAATTATGATGTTACTTTATTAAATCAATCCGTGCGAAGCACTCCACCAACCTCCACTCCCTCAGTTCGTGTTATAATTTAGCCTAATCTTTAGTTTAAGCATAAAGTTTGATGTATATATAAAGAAATATAAAAAAGCACTAAAAAAAGCAAAAAAAGTGTCCTTTCGTCGTTGCATTTATCTGCATATGCAGTGTGTCAGGGCTATACACGGTCGTATCGTCTACATTAAAATAAATACAAAAATATTCAGTAACTTTTTTAAATTCGGCTTAGTTTAGTCGCAATCCGCCATTTTGTTCTTTACAAAACTTACTGTAAATAAATAAGATATTGAGTTTAAATTTGGTTATGCCTAAGCATTTTGTATTTTACGATAAAAGTGTAAATAACACCAAGAATTTATGTTTATAATTTTCAAAATTGATTCCGTAACAATATATTAACGTGGAATATGTTGGAACCCGCTAAAAGAAATTGCAAGAGACAAAATATTTTTTCAACGACAAACTAAAATTTTTTTCGATTTTCTGTAGGCCAAAGGATAACCGAGTTATCAAAGGAAAAACTTAAAAAATAATTTCTTGGTAATTGTCTACAATATCCAAAATTATCCAAAAAGTGTATATTTTTTTAAATTCTTATAGTTTTAATAAATAAGATAAAATCCATTTCTCTGAATTGTTTGTTTAGGTTAACTTAAAATGTTTTTTAATTTTATTATTGCTTTTAATTAGACTATATATTATATTATTATTATTATAAAATATCATATTTTTATATTACATTTTATTTGCAATTACTAGAAATTTTATTATTAGGTAAAAACAAAAAACAATTTTAAATACTTATTTTTTACTTACTATATACAATAACGTGAATTATGTTAATAGTTATTTAGGTGGTTATGTAAACAAATATTTATACATTGTTCATTTCTATAATTTATTACATTTAAAGCCCCTCGTAGTGATATCGTCATACAAAAGAGCGGTAAAGCATAGAGAAGAAATCTCTAACAATAACGTGTCCAATAATTCATAATTGTGTTTTATAATTATATTTGTGTGACAAGCGGCAGTACACACATGTAGGGGTTACGTTTTTATTTTTAGAGTTCCGTACCTTTAGAATCGTTTTTAGGATGACACGTGTGTCTTTCGTTTATTCACCCTAGATTTGTTACTATAAAATCTTCACACACAAAATTTCTCATAGTTTCAATCCATACTAACCCACGCATAAACTAATCAGAACTCAAAAAATATTTATTTGAGTTTTTGGGAACCAAAATTTGGAACCCTCAAAGAATAAATATTTTATCATACTGCCGTGTGGGATTAAATTTGCGTACAAGACTTTTGTAAAGTTTTTGCTAAAAATATTGATAAAACCTATCTACCTTCTATTTTGGAAAGTGCTATGGCTAATATTGCAAAAGACTATTGGCGTTTGAGGTACTTATATACTAAAGGAAAGTTAACTTATGCAAGTTTAAACTTTTTATGAGCAAGTAGTGATAAAGAGGTTTTTCTTTATGTGTAAAATAGCTATAACTTTAAGGCATACGTTACGTTTTTGAGCAACTTCCAACAATAAACCCCACTTCAGACATAGAACAGCTGATTTCGATAACATCATTTGTAATACTTTAACAAAACCTAGTCTAGATTACAAAATCTAGTCTTTTTGGTAGTATGTTTACAACTTTAATAAAACAATGTCTAAACGTTGGTTGTTTTTCTAAATGAGGTATAGGCTGTAATATGCTATATAGGCCTAATCAGTTTTAATTTTTAGACATCGTTTAAAAGTTAAGCATTCTTTCAATCCTTTTTGTTTACTTCATTCTTGGCAGCCTAGATATAGTTTCGTGTTTAAGAAGTTTCTTCTGCAAAACAAAACAATAATTTTTGATGTGAAAACTTCTTTAGGCGTACCGAGCACTTTTTGGATGAGGTAAAATATAAACTTGCAATACGCGAGACGCTTAAAATGGGACGCTTTGCGTTTTAAATTTCGTCGAAGATTTCTTCTTCTTCATTGGTTCAGGCCTACACACTGATTAATATATACACCAGAAGGTAAATATAACAGCTGATCGTAAAAGAAGAAGAAATAGACGAAATAAAATTAGGCAGTAATAAATACAAAATGTTATAAACACGTCACGTTATTAATGAAATGGACATTGTACTTACTAATTTTGTAAGTTGTTTTAAATTAGTGTTCTTGGTTGTACCTCTAAAATTGACATAGTGATTTCTCATTTTTTACATGAAACATTTTTACAACTTTTTTGATACGTTAATGAATTAAATAAACCTGTGTTGGTTCAGTATATACCTAACTTAAATTATGTTTTTTTAATTATTATTTAAATATAGACCTTCATGTTTATGTTATTTATTTTGTTTTACATTTAAATATTAAATGGGACAAGATACAATTAATTATCAAAATCATATTAAACCAATATAACCAACGATTTATATTGATCACAGTTTTCACTTCTGTCGTCAGTCCCACGACTTTATTTTTATTTTATTTTAAAAAAAATTATTTTCAACGATTTCTAACCTGAAAACAATTCTTATCTTCTACTTTAATTCTATAATACATTAAACTTAATATATTGAAGTTATATTTTTCGCATGTGTATAAAATTATTCTGTACGTGACTTTTAACGGGGTCTCACCAGTTGATGTATAACGTATTTCAAATGACTATTGTTAAATGGTTAGTTCAGTGTATTTATAATATGAAACGTTAGAAACCGTTTTGGTAATTATGGTAAAATATTTGGGACTGTTGTTTGTACGGAACGCTTGGTCTAACTCGCCCCTCTCCGGCTCAGTTATTTAGGAAAGAAAAATGTGTGTAGTGAATTTCAGTTTCTAGTTAAAACTTTCGAAACTAATAAACTTTAAGTGCATAGTAATTTTGGGTAAAGCTATTTGAATTTAAAATGTCTCTTTGAATATTTAGCTCAATTTTCTAATCACAAATGTTTCGATTGAACATTTTAAAAAAGTAGGCCTGTATTGTTTTACGTTACACCGATAATTCCAGTAAACATACTATGCTGAGCTGAGTCTTTTTATATCTACTGCGTCCATTAGGCAAATAGTTAAACGCTTACAAAATTATTCACGTCCTGGCGTACAACACACCACGGCTCCATGGTATAATAAATCCCCTCATATACTCGAGCTGTTGAGACAAAGCGCTTTGCCATATCCGTCGCAAGCTTAGTACAAGAGGATAAGGCATTAGCTTGTTATAGATTATACGAAATCAACTTTGACCCTTACACGGACATAATTTATAACCTTACTTTGATGAAACACAATAAAGCCTATATTCTCACTCGCCATTAGTTTAGCAATAAATTAATTTCACATTCTTTAAGTTGGCTACACTTCATCAGATTAGGCGTAAGATAAACGGCTTCGCGCATTACACTTGGACCGCGCTACTGAAAAATGTGGCCAGAAAAAATGTGCTCCTCGTGGATTAAGACGTGGTTGGTTAGTTGGGAGTAAAATATTGAATATAATGAAGTGCTAAATATACTATAGTGGCTGTAACGTTATCTCTGGTAGTAATGCAGTTGGGAATTTTTGGAAAAATTTGGGAATTACTACTGGCTGTTTACAATGGCTTAATTTGGGATGAAATATGTTCTACAAAACTGTCTCGCTGGAATGTGATAAGAGTTATCGGGTTTGAATATAAAACCAGTAAAAAGCTTGCCACATCGTTCAACTAATCACAGGAAATAACGAAACAATAATTCCTCTATATAATTTTTACATTAGAACTGGCACTGTTATCTCGTTTGTAACTACAGTCACTCAAGGTACGGTGTTATATAATTGCGCAGTAAAATATTTTAGCATGGAAGTTAATTTTGGATTATATAAATTTAACTTTGTTTAGGGTTAAATTAAACAACGTCCACATTGCCAACAAGGGAGTTAAAAAATAACAGTTTTTTTAGGAAATAGTTAAAGAGGATCTCCTTTGTGTTACGTTAATTCTGAGTAACAAAATTGATTGTATTTCAGCCACCATCTTGAAAAATTATATTTTGTGAATAACTCGTAAAGGTTGCATTACGAAATTTATTTCGAAAATTTTTTATTCAACCTAATAGGCCCACTACTTATCATTGTACTCCAAATATATTTGGATAGACTTTGCATTTAAAGAGTTTTTGTTCTGCAAATGTTTCTCTTTATTCGCCTACCTCGATACTACAATTATTTAACGGTCATTAATGTATACTAAATTCCATATAATGAGTATTACAAAACATATGCTACTGTTTGTATCAATTTACAGAGTATGTAAAAAAGAGGCAAGAAGGAAAGCATGGTAGGTAGAAGAAGGGGCTTAAAAAACATAAAAAGGCAAGCATAAATTTATAATTAACTAATAAAGAAGTTATATTTTAAATTTTATATTAAAAATAACAAACAATCCGAACTAGCTAAGAAGATAGTATTGCTAGTTAAAAAAACTATTTAGTTAATAAAAGTAATATAAAAATAAAAACAAGCTTGTATAACAAAAATTATTACTTGATTCAAACTTGTTATGAAAAATAAATCTTGTAAAAGTTTTCACAGAAGTTATATTAATCAACATATTAGCAAAATTTCCTAAAATCTTACGTGAAAGCATAAAATCTGAATCGGGCCAAACAATTTTTATAGTAAGAACTTTAAATATAAATTCTAATATTCACTTTATCATTATTATTAAAATGCACATTGCACATACCAATACACATCTGTCATAAATTATTAGATTTAAGTTGACAATATAATGAAGTAGTTTTTAGATTAATTATTTGATTTTAAGTCATATTAATTATAAAGGAGTTCTCCATATTATTTACGAATATTTGTATTATCCTTTTAATAGTAATAATTAATAATAACAAATAAATAATTTGATTCAATTCAAATACGTTATTATTGTATTTTTTGAAATCATATGTATAAGTAATTTTAGGTTCTTTTAAATAATCAAATTCACAACTTCAAGCGTATTCAAGGCATTATTAAATTTGTTTAGCGGCTGAAGCACAAGGAATTTTGTCAATCTAACTTTATTTTGCAATAAGGTTTGACCTAATCGATGATCTTGGTTACATACATTCCTTTTACCAA
>JAGFPH010000035.1:1050260-1081378 GCA_018207615.1 Philaenus spumarius
CAATGTTATGAAACATGCAGAAATCTTACATTTGTATACATTATCAGGCTGAACATAGTTTTATTTTACAAATCAGTTTACTCTTACATTTATGGCTTTTAATGGCAATACTAATTTTCCTCGTAATCATACCTATAACCAAATGAAAAAAATAATATAGTTTTAATTATTGCAGTTTTAAGAGAACACAATTTTTAATAAATTTATTTATTTAAGAACACTATTTATTTTTAATAGGACAACTGTTTCTTATTTTAGAAATGTATTGGATATAAATACGTTCATAAGATTTTTCCTCATCCACTACATACGGTTCATTTTACAAATACCTATATCACTGTGATAGAATATTGGTCAGTTGCTGTAACTGAACCTACTGCATATTCAAAAGTTAAACTGGTGTAACGTGTAACACAATGTAACTATAACGGATACTTCTGAATTTGAGTAAATTTAACTTTCAAAAAAGACAAGTAACCGTTACAAAATTACCGTTACAGTTACATGGATCCAGCCTATCTTTGGCCTTGAACACGTTAAGTATTTTGCTAGCTCACCCTCCACGCGCGTGGACAGAGTATACGTGATGAAATGTAACTAAAATGTTGATAGAATAAACAGAAGATTAACTTAAGTTGTAATTTTCTCTTTTATAAACACAGCTGGAATCAATGTGTACGTTATACAAAGAAAGCACTGCTACATAATCAAGAGGAAATCGTTATTTAGTAGTACATTATTTTGTTAAAGTGTTTTATAGTTTTGTTATAATAAACTGACTATGTGTATAATGTGGAATTTGTTTACCTAAATACCTATATTGACATACTCTAAAATAAACAACTCACACAAACACTCTTTTTAGGTAAAACATTTGAAAACAAAATTATTTACGTTAACTGGTGTTTCAGTCGGTTGAGCATGCACTCACTGGAGGGTTAAAAGAATATTTAAGTTGTAATTCGTTGCATTAATTCTGCGCTACTTGGTCGATAATCAAAACTAAAATTTTATAATTCCTAAATATTTAACTGATTCCTTAATTTCTTGTAAATTATTTTCTCTCGTGTTATAAAATTGGAAAAGATTGCTCTTCTTGAAAGTAATTTTAATGATATATATATACAAAATCCTAAAATGTTATACCTTCTGCCGATAAGGATTTATCTACAAATCGAAAAATTATACATTCTATATTCGCATTTTTACTCTAAATTATTTTTATAAACACACAGAATTTGTTTGATTATGTGTTGTTGGTTTCGTGATGAAATTAATAGTTTCTGTTCTTTAAACCCACTACAGTTGTAGACTATTACTAAATATTCGGACATGAAATATAAACAAAAATACATGCCAACAATTTTGGCTCTTAAAGCTCTTACTAGGGAATTTCCATAGGAAACATAACAGTGGGCCTTATGGTGAGACCTTAGGTCGGAAGTTGTAAATGAGCATCGATCATGGTCCCAAGGACACGTTTAAGGGTGTAGTTTTAAATGTTACATATATGTATATATTATGTATTCACATTTTAAGTCCAATTTGGTCCAAATTTGGTACACTTGTTGGCTGTTTAAATCGCTCAGACCCAAAAAATCATTACCAAAAAAAAAAAAAATCGAATACCGGAAGCACGTATTTTTACTGTAAGTAACAATTCTTTTGTGATTTTTCATACTAGAATGAAACTTTTTTTAGGTTTTTTATCTATAAAAATAAACATAGGTTATTATTGTGCACATTTTGTTTCTTTACATGACCTTACACCTCGCTTGGTTCCCTCATAACCGATCAAAACGTAAAATACAATATTAAAGTAGGGGATTTTATGATGGCGGGCATCTTATGATCCAAGGCTGACGGCCGAGTTTGTACGCTGCGAGCTAAGCGAAGCAGTCCATAACCTAAAGCCGCAAGGTCAAGTGCACACTCACTTAAACTCGCAAAGCAAATTTTCCGATGCGAGTGGAAAGAAGTAGCGCTTGAGTAGAAGCTGAAGGCTTATCTGCAAACTAATTCTACTAAAATATTTCGTACACGAAGGCAGCTATTCAGCGCCTTTGTGAGTAGACCAATTTCCCAAATAGTTGATTGAAACCCTAAAACATAAATTTAATTTTGGAAATTCACCTAACTTACTTCCACGGTTCAGCTGGGTGATAGAATTATTATTTATTGTAATAAACATTTATAGAAAATACCGTTACTAAATATGCTGTCTACTCTTTTCTACTGGGTTTAGTTGAATATTACACAAATAGCTTGTTACAATGGGCTAATTTACTAATTTAACACTCGGTATAAATAATTTAAGTTTTGGTTTAACCCAAATTAGTTTTACCCTTATAATATTGTTTTGAATGTTTAATCAAAGGAATAGATTGGTTTTATCTTACTATGTCTGATACTTCAACCATGTTTTTGAAAGGGAGTGTTGGCCAAGTTAAAAATATCACCAGTAGCCCTCTGTACCATCGACACAACCGGTTGGGAACGAACAAATGCGATAAAATCATTTTCATAACATCCTGAATCCTTCTTAAAAGCCTCGACCAATGAGAACATTTTAATTAAATCCTTAATAACGATTGCGTCACGGCACTTCGTTAGTTTAAACAAGAAGGGCCAACTTTCTATTTCTACCCAAGGCATCGATTCCCATCACGATACGTTACAGAAGCTTATGATAAATCATTCGAAAGTCGTATTGAATGAAATTTATTCATAAAGTTACGTAAGCTTTTTAATTATTCTGTTAATGGGCTTCTGAAATATTAGATTGTTACGAGACCGCCCGGTTGTGCGGGCATTGTTGGTTATATAAACAGTAAACATATAAAGTACAAGATACTTAACCAACAAGTGCATTGAGACCTTTAGTGTTTCTTATTATGTAATTCTGAAGAAACCAGAACCAACGCTTCAACGGTTTAGTAACAGTCACCTAAAAGTTTTGCAAAAGTATATTATATAGAAGATTCAGTAAGATCTTAATTGCAGGTAAATATTGTTCAACGTAATAGGTAAAAGTAAAAAATTTACGTTGAAAAAATCATTGAATATAATATTTTATTAGATATAAACGTTAATTATTTTTATTTTAACTTTATTAGTGTCTTCCCTCAGCTTAATTCCATTTTATTTTAAAATTATTAACCTAATAAGGTGCAATATTTGTTCACTATTTACCTACTAAGGTTTAATATTTTTACATTATTTACTTAATTTTATTTAATAATTTTACATTATTTACTGAATTACATTCAATGCCTTTACATTATTTGCTTAGTCTAGTATTTACATTTAATACTTTTACATTATTAATTTAAATAAATTTAATGTTGTACAATATTTACTTAATTTTAGTTTAATATATTTTTATTATTTACTTATTATTTTCAATTATTTAAATACATTTAATATTAGTATTTTATTTTTTAATTATATTTAACATTTTTACTTTGTTTACTCAATTACATTTAGTATTTTACAGTATTTACTTAATTACATTTTATAGTTTTACATTGCTTATTTAGTTACATTTAGCTCATAACTTTATCAGGCTCAAATCAAAGTCAAAAATATTTATATTTTAAACTTTGTTGTATTAACTCATAATAATATTCCTATTAAAAATAAATAAATTTACATTAAAAATAGGTATTCAAAGATTGCAGAGCAAATTTTGAATCTCATTATAAAAAAAAAAGATTTTTAACCAAGGTTTCATAAATGCATTTTTCTTTATATACTCTTAATTTTGTAAATATTAAGCCGCTGTATTTTTAACCTTCATCGTTTATTGTTTATACTAAATCTGTTTACAATACGATATAATTTATTAATTCACTTTTCACCGTATTAGGAAAGCGTTAAAAGAAAACATTTACTACAATGTAGTCGGGAAATGAAATTGTTTTTCAATCGGGAAGTTATTCCAAACGAATGCTCAGCTGACGGACCGACAGGCCGTAATTAGTTTCCAATGTGCCTTGCAGATGGCGCTCTACCCGTTCCTAGCTGGGGATATTCTATGTATTTACTCCCGACTCCGAAGAAGAGAAGGGAAAAAGTAATTTTGAAGATTCGAAGGAAGCAAAGTCAATTTGAGTTGTAAACTTTCAATTGAGCATGAAACCTGTTTCAAGCTGGTTAACTGCCTGAAAAGTTTCAATTTCATTTAATAACGTTTGATTAAAATCCGAGTGAGTCCGGGAAATTGTCAAGATTGAAATGCAAAGTGTCAATAAGTAGGAGATAATGGCGCCTTTTTAACTTTTAATATTCCGGTCGTTAAGGTACGTGTGTTTAAAGTCTTTATATATATATATATATTTTTTTTTATTTAGTTATGATTACACTATGAATTTCTTTACCAAAATTACTGTGCTAGTTGTAATAATACTTCTTTTGACAGTCAAAGAACTGCCGTTAGATTTGTCCCAGTAATGGAGACTAAATTAAAAAAAGAAAGAAAACAAACCATGAAGGAATTTTTCTCAGCTGCTTCCTTTCTAATTTACTTTAAACAATTTTAAAATTTAGTATTTACATTTGCATTACATTTTAATTTAACACAACCAAACAGAATTAAAAAAACCAAAAACATTTTCATTTGAAGTAGACAATTAGAGAGAAAATATTTCACTAAACCAATCAAGCTTTGCAATAAAAAAAAACTTCTTTTACGACGTCCTAGCTTTCAGTGTCTGTAAAACATTTGTCTCTTTTCTTTAAACAAAAAAACGGTACCAGGAACTGGCACATACTTTCTCACAAACATATTTAAATTATTAAAGAGATTCACTGTGACTTCATAATTGTAGGTGGGGTAGGAGAGGTGATTTATTAAAGTAGGAGATTAACTAATAAATATTATTATTAGGCCTATTATCTAGAGAGAAAACTATTCGATCGATTTCGAAAAAATATGCATCAAAGACGTCAATTATCCCTGCATAGATGCACGAAAATAGGTTTTGAAATTTTTTTTAAAACAACCCCCTTTATTGCAAAACAAACCCAAAAATCAGTTATTATTATAAGCTAAACGAGAATTTTTAGAAAGATGCTGTGTTTGCATATGATAGGGTACATTAAAGGCTACAAATAAGCCAAATTTTATCAAAATCGTTAGAGCCGTTTTTTATAACAAAATAATAACTGACTTTTTGGTTTTTTTTATACATACGGACAGACATTTTGTAAAAACCACTTTTTTGGACTCAGAGGGTCCCAAAACGGATATTTCCACAAAAATCTCAACATCGATTTTTCTTGCGATCACTATACTTTCTCTGTACTATAGTATAGTGAGAAAGTAAAAGGGTGGCACACCCTCCCTAACACAAGATACTAGACATTTTGAGAAATTAAGGTTTAACATTATGTTACATATATATATATATATATAATTATGTTCTTTGCGTGGACTGGGTTGAGGAATGAGGCCCAAACATAAAACAATTTTAGCAGCCAACGTTATCAGTTTCTATTTTTTAAATACATATTTTCAAAAGTATAACATGATATTTGCGTTGTTAATTTTAAATCTGAAACCGATATCTAACCCCTTATCGGATTCTCCCTTATTGTTATGATATTCATACTAATCTCAGGAATTCAAATTGAAATGGAAGAAAAGTAATAAATCAAACGATTTTTTTAATGTTTTGAAATTACAATGTCCCGTATTGGTATATCATTATGCAAACTGTCAAGTTATGTTTTCAAACGATTTCTCAAAACAGAATACGTGTATTTTTGCGGCAAACGTTTGTTAAACTGGAAACTAAAATCGTGCTAGGAGGAGGATAGAAGCTGAAATATACAAAGATATAGAATATGCACTAAATGTATATCCGCGATAACACGACTTGACGCTTGTAGGAGGTGAAAGAAGGAATCATTATTTCATGTTTGAATATCATTGTTACAATGAGATGCACTTCAACCCTAGTGGCAGCCTTTATACAAAGGCAACTAGGTACAAAGTAACATTTGTTAAGCTTTCTGCAATTCTTCCGTTCCGTTTCCTGGAAGAATCTTGCAAGTTATGCCATAATGATATTGCTGGTGCAATGATATGATAAAGTGTTCGTTTTTTTGTGTCGGCTGTTTTAATGACATTTAGTGTAAAAATAAATACCAGAAATAAATTATTTATTTTGTATATATGTAGATAATTGTGTATCAATGTATTAACGTTATGTATTTGTTTTCACTAATACATTAAAAAACAGTGTCATGGTGTTCAGAAACGGAAATTTGTTTAAATTTCTAATGTATCTTTAAAAGCGTCTTAGAACATTGTTGATTGTTTGCTTTTTTAGTTCAAAACCTCTTAAAAAACGTTTGAAAAGTTCTTAAATCCCCTTACCACGATATGCTGACATTTGGATTGCTGCTTCTGGTGAGCTAAAGTTTTTCAAAGGAGAATGAAATACGTTTCACGCGATCATAATAACACAACCAAAACATAAAAAAAGTGTTAAAGGGGGCTTGGTTTTTTTATTATAAGCTTAATTTCCACTTGCTATTCTTATAAAGCGAACTTGATAACCTTTGTGGAAGAGTAACTATCTGACAATCTACACTTTCTCTACTCAGGAGCCTTTTCTCAGTTGCTGCGTATTAAGAATTATATTTCTGCTATTAGGTGTCACAGCAAAGTAGTAGCCTATAATAATTTGTAAAAGTAACAAAAAATTTCCAACTGAGTTAGTGTTTATCGAATTTCCAGAGGTGGCTCTTATGGTGAGACTTAAGGTCGTAAGTGGTCGATGAGAACCGTGCATGGTCACTAGAGTTTTGCAAGTGTCATTACAATTTATATATTGTATATATGTGTTCGCACTTTTAACGGACGCTATGGTCCTAATAATTGTGTTCCATGTTGATACACACAATTTGGACAAGTTATTTACTCATAACAATCACACAACTGGAAGCACGTTTTTTTTTGACTGGAAGTATCGGTATACACAAATCGAGATTTTTCGTACGAGATTTAAAGGTTTTTGTGGTTTTAACTATAATCAATATAAGATATTATTTTCCACAATTCGATTTATAGCCCACCTGATTTCCCAAACTCGATCAAAACATAAAATACTTTAAAAGTACCCATTTTAAATTCACGTTTAGGATATTACCGGGGGCAGCTTCTAAACAAAGGAGATGACTGCCTGCGAGCGAGTCGAAGCACTCAATAATCCAAGGCCACAAGGTTGAGGTACATCCTCGCAAAGCGATTTTCCCCCTGCGAGTGGAACGAAGCAACTCGTGAGACAGGGCTGGAGACAGAAGTTCAAACAAATTCTACTAATATCTTTCGTATAGGGAAACAGCTATTCAGCGCCTTCATGAGTAGACCAATTTCCCAAATAGTTGGTTGAAACCCTAAAACGTATAAATTAAAAAATGTAGAACACAATGTTCGACCTCAAATGGTCCACCCTAACTAAAATGGAGCTGTTTAGCATTTATAAAAGTTACATTGTTGGATACTGATAACAAAATAGTTAGAAAGCCTATTTGGTAGCATTCTTTTACTTTTAAAATGAGGTATTACTCGATGGGGCCAACAATAGAAAATATGGGCTGACCAAAAAATTTCCCATTTTTGAACCAAGGTCCAAGTTTTGCGGCTACCAAAAAGTATAATATTTAGGCGAATGAAGGTGTACTGAAATTATTTCTTCTAGTGTTACCTATCAGGAACTAATCTATACAATCCTTTACCAACCCCTACGTTTTAAATGTATAGTTGCTTTTCAGGTGCGGTAAAAGCATAGTGAGCCGTTAAGGGAGTTTATACCCATCCTGTGTAGTGTTTCCGTGGAGTCTCTATTAGTTTCAAATCTTCTTTAGCTTGCATACCCTTTGAATTTTATATCGGTCCATGGACTAAATGTATTGTAAGTGCAAACAAACCAATCATAATAATGGAGCCTGGTCCTTTAAGAACTTCTGTATTGACTGACAAGTGGGACAGTTTGTTAATTTCCATGATGTCATTTTATAAACTGAAAAGTGTTCCCGAAAGCCAAAGGAACTTATGGTAATACTACGCCATGGCAAACGGATATGACCTGATAGATTTTAACTTAGGCCTATTCCGGAGAGGATATATTCCTTTCCATTTCTTCTTTTAAACCCAGATAAGTAACTGAAATAATTACAACTGTAGTTTTACCAGAAACAATAACTTTACTTTTAGTTGGTTTATTTAGTGCCCATATAACATAGAACTCATGACGTTGGCTGCCACACGTCAGTTATCCGTTTTATCACTTTTCCGTCACATTTTGTTGAAAACTCTTCAAGTCAAAAGGATCGAAATGCCTTCCTTTCGCAGTCGTTATGCGTACTGAATATCGGTATCAAGTCAGCATTTGCCCTTTTGCTCTACGTGAGGCTTCTGTCATCACTGAGCTGGCCTTTAGACATCTGCGTTATAATTTGGCAAAGTACAGCCACAGTCAAACTTAACGCTTATCAGTGTTCTCAGATTGTATCACGCTGGGGAGTGATTGCCGGACGGAGACACCGCTCAATAAAGCCGGTCTCGGGCCGTGGGTGAACTGGTTCGACAACACAACTCCCCGCTAAAGACCGCGGGTCCACCAGCATCCTTATACTTTTCGCGAGATTTCCTTCGCACCGGGGTAAGAACCCAAGGCAGACACCCTTCACCTCACCAAGTAAGTAAAGGAACGATGAAAGCAGTGGTATTTAACCGGCGACTGGGTTAGAAGTCTACAACTCTCATTTCTCCTTACAGTGTCATAACATTCAGTAACGATAAATACCCAGTATGCCAGTTAGACGATTGATGACGTGGGTACAATATATCACACAGAATCCTAACGCAATCAAATATACTCACTCGCTCATTTACATTCATGCAAGTTGTTAAGAATGAAGGTTGGGGCTATTACCAATAAGAAAAGAACATTCATGAGTTGCTGCGTGGCTGGTGCATTTGCAGTCACTTTTACTCTGCACCCTCAGTGAGTGGGATTCAGAAATGTACCTACCTTCTGTTTTTTTGTTAGTGGATAAAAAAAGGAGTGACCTCTGACATGTTAAAAGAGAATTAAACTTGAACATAGAATCTCAAAACTAGCAAGTCTGCTTTTACAAACGCGTTTAATTGACATGTCGCCATCTTCAGATATGAACGAACTACAATAACAAAATGTATAACTAACATCACAGTGTTTCATTCAAAACTAACAGGTGTGTGCCCTAAAATTGCTTTAGATAATATGGTGGTAAACACTGCCTTGCGTGGTTCAAACTAGAATAACTTTAACTGTATAACTAAACTTATTTATTAACTAGTATTAATATCTAACAATCTATCTCTCTCTCTCTCTCTCTCTCCCTTCTCATAAATATAAATATATATATATATATATATATACATTTAGGGGGAGGTTGGGGGGGGGGGCAAAGTTACTAAACAACCTCCGAATAAATTAGAATGCAATTTATTTGGTATGTAGCTTCCTCTAGGGCCCTAGGTGCTCGTTAAGAAAGGTTTTAAAAAATTCTAAATTTTAGGGGGGGGGGGGGCTTGGGGCGGCCAAAGTTACTAAAAATCCTTATATTTAACTTTGATTTGTCTCTGCATGGAAAGTCGGATCGGGCCAGCTAGTACATTATAAATCTATTTTTTACATTAACAATACTTTTCATATATCTAATTCAATAATTAAGTTATGATATTTGTTGATATAAACATTTTCCCAAGTTTAGTCAAATGTTTCAACTATTCTAAGTTTTGCATTTAAAATTAAGTTTTTCATCTAAACAATGCTTAGGCGTAGCAGAATTATTAGGTCTATTATATTAATTTTAAAGTAAGATACGTTTTATTTATAGCTCGAGTCTTTATGGATGTTTTATTATCGCCTAAAAGATTTGGATTTATTATTCCAGCTCATGCACCACTGAAGATGTCAACGTTGTCGTTGAAACGAGTTTAAGTAAATACAAGTACTAGTTCTGAGAGTCTGTGTTTAAGGTATATTAAATAAAGTTCACCTTTTCACAAGCCAAACTCTGTATTTATTTCTATGGAATAAGAGGTTTATGTACCCTTAAGGACTTATCAAAATATGTCTAACGATTACTAAAATGTAGATCCTTAAATGAAACAGTACGAACGATACATAATTTGGTGGGCTGTAGTTAACAGTAAATATAGCCAGCCTGTAGCTATGGCAGGGCTAGTTAGAAGTTGACACTATGCATACTTGTACAGAACAGCTAAAGAAGATCCAATGGAAGCAAGCAAATTGCTACACTTACGTCATTAAAACGTCATCAAGCTAAGGATGTTCACTCTCAAAACCATCTTAATCTTTGTTTTGAATCTCATGTTTGTAAGTTTTACGCTATAATTTGAATTCGCCATTAAATACAACATTTGGTCATGTGATTTCCTTGATAATAATTTTAATATTAAATTATCAAATATCAACTCGCTTACAGATATTAAATTTCATCACAGAACATAAAATTTGTTTATAAATAACTGCCTTTAATTAAAACTCTGAATATCCATTACTCTAATCTTCAGGTGATATTTTATTCATTCTGGATGTACGAAATAATGGAACAAAACACTAAACTTAGTTTATTATCTCTTAATATAAAATGACACGCAAACCAAAGAGCTTATCTCTTCATTAAAATTATCTCTATTCCTCCGCCATATTTATAAAACAAAACTTTAGCAAACTCTACAGACCGAACATTAAAAATAATATTTTCGCTGCGATAACTTAAGCTACGATAAGGCAGTTTCCACGCCATTCTCTTTATCTTGTCTCTTGCAATAGAATTATAGCTTTTGAACAAGTTTATTGGTATAAATATGAACTCTGCTTGTTCTGTTAATTTATTCAATAAATTGTCTCTACTTGGAGAAAATTCAATACAGTGTCGTATGACATTTATATTCTATTTCATTTTCGATTGTGTAAAATGTTACAACTTTAGTATATTATAATTTAGAAAATCTTGACGAATAACAAAAAAAAAAATATTAATAACATTTTTATAGTTGTTAACCTTAATAGTACCATAAATAAGTAAACATCTGAGTTTTCGACGTCTCGTTTCTAAAATATATGTCGAAAAAATAAAACGTTTTTTGAATCTGTGCATCATTTAAAATCGTGGTACCCGTACTACTTTATTTTACTCACCAAGAGCTCTGATTTGTCCTCCGTCTTTTAAAGTTTTTAAAAGAGCTTGTCCAGTTTCCCACAGTTAGAACTTCAAACACGTAAATTATAGTTACAAGAGTTTGGTTTACTTGTGCTAGACGCTGTTCCCCAATTAATTTGTCTAACTGGCAGAAAATAAAACAGTCGAAATGAAAGGAACAAAATTACTTCAAAAGCATGATTAAAAAAAAACATGTTTAATAAATTTGTCACCCGAATTTTATCCGAAATATGTTTTCCTACAAAGTATGTAAGTAGAAAATCACTAACGCCACCAATTTTTATTTGCTGGGCTACTTTTGGAAATAGTGGAAGGTATTTTAGCAACTTGTTTGGAAATACAATTGGCATTAGTGGAAGAGGAAGGTTTGAACAACATTAGAGTTAATCCCGGAATTTTCGAAAGTATGAGACATTCTTTAAACGCCGTACTTAACTTCTGCACGCATCCAAATAAGAGGCCGCCAATTCGAGCTTTATTCGTAATTGAGTAGTTTTACAACACAAATCTTTATGTTTTTACTTTTGTTTTAAAAGGTAAGCGTACGCGTTTTCAAATTCAGTAATTGAAAAGTATGTTTTAAACAAGTTAAAGAACACTTTTTTAATATCTTATTATAATGATACAAACGTAAGCTATTGCCTGTTACGCTAAGTTTGTTATTGATTCTGTACGATACAAAATAACTAGTATGCCTGTAGTAATGTTTTGTGCGTTCTTGGCATTTACCTATTTTTTAGTTGTAGGTTTTTCGACGATAAGATAGTTGTTTCCAAATGCTCAGTAAAACTCAAAAATAATTTTTTACTGTCATAAAAAAAATATAAATACAAATGTTTTGTCTCATGTAAAATTGTAGTAAGATTCGAGATTTCCCAGATATTTGATTTTTTAAATATAAAAACAAACAAAAAATAAGAAAAAGTAATAGTACAAACAATTTGTTTCATATTCCAAATGTAAACACATAATGCTAGTACTTACTAAGTTTATCGATGATAAAAACAAATGAATATTAATACAAGTCATGGCCAACCGACGGTAAACGAACATTACACTAGCTATGTTCTTTAAAAAAATTTTGACTTTTTTAGATCACCTATCATTTTCCTAACTGTTGTAGATCAATCGCGACTCACCATAAATTAAAATTAATTATACGTCGAAAATTTTTAATTTTGTAGTCTTTCCAAATCTATTTGAAGCGATGCTCCATTGATACCAAACTAACCATTAACAATGACCATAAAGGAAATTAATTTTACCTTTATGGTTGTGTCAGGTATAAGGAGATGAGTGTTTATAAATATATTACCATACCACGTATAAATAGAACACATTTTTTCCATAACTTTTTAACAAAAGTTTGGATCGAAAGCATTATAAAATGTTTACTTTATAAATACCATACTATTTGACAGAAATACATAACACATTTTATTTCAGAATAGTTATATTTAATTGGGCTAGTATGCATTTCAACTGCTTCAAATTTCGTTGAGATCCATCCCGTAAAAATCTACTGCGACGAACAGACATATGGTCAGACAAAAGTTTTTCGATTAATTCAAATTTATAATAAAATTTAAACGTGGTTTCTCCGTACGTGCTGGAATAGCACCAGAGCCCAACTCCGCAGGTCCATGGGGGTTATGTGGTATATGATAGCACTCGCACAAATTGACTTCTTATGGGAACTCGGTGAAGTCGTGAACACGAGGGGCCGAGAGTGTCTAGAATGTTCATGATTGTTCTAGAATCTAGAAGCTCTCATAATGTAAAGATCATCTAAAGGATTTTCTGTTCCGGAAGGTTCTAGAATGTTCCATCAAGTTATAAAAACTGGACACGGGCTATGCAGCTATAGAGATCTAAAACTTTGCACATATTGCTCTTAAATTTTATATATTAGAGAAAAAATTTAATTTCGATTATTTCCGTCACTGGTGTAAAATGAAGGCCTACTTAGACATGAAATGCACCTCAATCAAATTAGCGAGAATCGTGATTTCTGCGTTTACCTGCGCATAGCTGATTATATAATGTAAGCCTAAGTGGGAAACATGGATTGATTTGGACGCACTATCTATACGGTTTTAGGACAGTTGACTCTCAATGTTTTATCGATATTAAATACATTTTCTTTCATTAATTTATTCATACATCCGAGCGAAGCTGCTTACAAATTTTAAGGAAGCTGCTTTGCGCAATCAGAATATAAACATATTGTTACTTAGATGATGGCAGCTTGAACCAGATTCTAGTCTAGTTATGGGTGTTCTACTAGTCATTCCGCTTCATATTCTAACTATCAAAAAGTACATACGTTAAAAAAAATATAACAACAAATTAATGGCTCTAACTTTTTTCTTTAATGCCTTAGTATTCCTTACAATATTAGAACACTAAATATGCAGTTATGAATAACAAAGCAAGGTTTGTATCAACCCAAATTCCAGTACCTGGGAATACCAGAGGGCTTAGCTATACTGTTTATATACTAATAATTACTATGTTTTGTAACTTAGAATAAGTGATCTACTAGATTAAACCCTTGTAAAAAATAACAGATGTATTATCTTTAACATTTCAATGTTATTTAAATAGGGAAACATTTTAATTTTGATTGGTGATGGTTTTGGATAGAGTCAACATACAGACTTGTGCTTTGCGCCAATCTTCTTCTTTTATCAAGGCTTTTAAAATGAGGTGTTACTCAATAGGGGTTCTTATTTAAAATTTTTGACTTACCTCTAAAATACCCCATTTTTGGGGGAGAGGTTAAAATTTACGATACACAAAAAAACTCAATTTTTGTTCATGTTAACAATCCCCAAAACAAATCTGTCTAATTCCATTAAAAAAAATAATAAAAAATGGGGGGTTGGGACTTTTAAGACACCTGGTACATTCGTATTATCTTATTGTAGAGATGTAACAACAAATTGGCGTGTTTTAGGTTAGGCGCATTTAAGACGCGTTTGATGCGTGTAAGAGGACATTACTCCAGGTGCATGGCACAATCGCGCCACACGCATCTCGTTGGGGAACGTATATTGCAATGCAGTTGCTTCCTACTTTTGCCCAGTAGGCACGAGTATTTTACTTAATTTTATTTGTTAGAATGTTTAAAATGAAAGATGCACTGATAAAACTCAGTTTATTAGATCGAACCTAATTTAAAATTACTTCAGAATTGACAGATTCTAATTTTTCTTACCGTTGAACCGAAACCAAAGAAGTGCGTGGGATCATACATATTATGGTCTTTCTTTGTACATACCTTAACAATTTTTACTTGTTAGTTTATGAAGACAAATTTAAAAAAATATTTTTACTATGTTAATGTCAAACGCCAAATATTTCATTAAAAATTATTTCGTATTAAAATTCAGAGAACAAGTGACACACAGTTTTAATGTATTAACAAACATTATTTTATTAACAAATTCAGTGAGCATATAATATATTATATTGAAAATTCAGCTTTATTATTCAAATAAATTCAATTTTATTATAAATTATTTAAAAAAATTATTAGGCTTCTGTCATCTTTTGGTCAACATCTGACAAATTTAATAGTGGAAAATGCACATCTGGACGACAAAACCTTTGAGCGACAGTAGAGTACTAACTCGTGAGTCATGCGATGCGTGGAGCGAGAAACTGTGTCACTGCCACTGTGCCTCGAGTCAGGCGTGTCACGTGAGTCGCTCTGTGAAGCGTTGCGTTACCAATATATACCCTAATCCATTTATTTACTTATTATTATTAAAAAAAAAAATATATTATTCTTTTATTCACTCATTAACAAATAAAATTTTTAAACAAAGAACTAGTCATGTTTTGACTAACAACGATTTATTTACTTATGTTACAAAAAGTCGCGCTGTGCCACGGTGCGTGACAAGCGTCAAACGCGTTCTAATATGCGACTAACCTTACAAAGCATAGTATATTCTGGGTCAGTTAAAAGACTGAAGACAAGCCTCTAATTTTGTAGTGAGTTGGTAGAGAATAACCAAATTCATAAAATGTTTATAAGGCATAAGAATTAACTTTTTATGAATAACTTTGTCCATATATTCAAAATTGGACATTTTTTTTGACTGCTCAACATTTTTTAAATGTAGACCTTAGGGTAAACCCTTCATTTTGAAAACTAACAACGCAAACTACAGGTTTTTATCTCAACCCTACCAAAAATAACAGCAGTTAATTAGTTAAGAAATCCTAACAAGGACAATTTCATTCTACAAGTGGACTCTGAACTGTTTTGGCCCTTAAGTCTTATCAGTGGTTGAGTAGTATCCATACAAATATCAGCCTCTTGCCAGTATTGATCTGAGTAAGATCTTTCTTCTACTTTATCATGGAGGTAAGTGAACAGTCAGGAACGTATAAAAGTGTTAATGATTCGTGTTTTTGGTGATCGAATTCGATCTTACATTAGGTGAAAAATGTATTCAATGATTCGTTTCTCGATCGACACCTTATATAGCATAAGTTCCACTGTCTGTATTTGGATAATGCCGGACTACTTTGTATGGGCTCATGTCAAAGACAGAGTTTACAAGATATCCACAGGACATATTGATGATCTCAGAAATAGAATTGTACAGGAAACCCAACGAATTCTTCAGCGAGCAATCTTACCTTTGTACACCATACTGGCACATTGTAAGACGTTGAGAGGAAGCAGTTTGAACATTTCCTGTGAAATGTTATGTAAGTTATTACAATCGTGACTTCTTCCAAATTTTAGTAATTGTATACAGAGGTGTTTGTTTAGTTACAGTCTAATAAAATTTAATTTAATATTTTTCCTTTTGTTTATTGACCACCACTTTCGGTTTTGTTAAGAAAGATACCTCTAGTTTGCTTTGTTAGTTTTCTGTGATCAATACCTTTAAAATGAGGGGTCACACGATTGGGATCTATATTAAAACGTTTTGAACTGTCCCAAAATTTCAACTCTTGGATGTGGGAGCAAAGTTGCCCCATACATAAAAGAGTACATTTTTATGCCTTATGAACATTTTATGAATATTGATTTTCTCTATCTACTCAATAAAAGGTTAAGAGTTGTCTGCAGACTTTTAAGTAACAACTGTCATTTTAGAAATTTGCTATTTTTGTTGTATATAAAATATAATTTTGCAAATCATATAATGTTTCGAAACACTATAAACTCGTTCTATGCAGATTTTTTATCCATACCACCTTCTGGCCCAATATAGAAATACAACATTTTTTTCCTTTATCATGATGTGTAGTGCACATTTTGTAAATAAAAGGAGAAATGTGTTTTACAGAATGTTTTTTCTTCCCAAACATAATAAATAATCCCATCGCAATACTTATATAACAATTTGTTTTGTCCGGTATATCTAGTGAGAGGAAGAGAGAGCGTAGTGACAGTGGAACTGGACTCTGTTATAAATGACTGCGACAAAGATACTAATGTAAGCCGGGCTAACTGCATCCTCGCTGGGGTAGTATAGTGCACTATATCAGACCATACGATAGTTACATAAAATATCATAGTGATGTACGGTTGGAATTACTTTATAAAAATGCTGACAAATGTTTTAAAGATTAAATTAAGTATGCAACAGTAATACAGCTATGTATATTTGTTAATAATATTTACAGTAGTAATAATTTAATAACTGGGGGACCTAACAAAACCGGATACGTTTTAAACTGCTCTTTCTCTTTAGAAATTGTGCATTAAAAATGAAACCAACTGGTGTGCCTAATCTGTAGGTACTCCAGACAATTTTGAAAATAATCTCCTGCATTAGGAGTTTCAAAGACAAATTTACAACGAATTTAACATTTTGATTTAAATTTTCATCCCTACAAGTTAGCACTTGAACAAAAACTCAATCCCGTTGATCCTGAATAACGTATTATTTTTTGTGAAAGCTTTTTTGTACCTTATTAATCATGAAACATTTTCAACGTTTGATAATATCTGATGAATCTCATTTAAAGCTATGTGGTAACTTAAATACGCAAAATTGTCGTTGCTGGAAAAGAGAGAATCCTATCGAAATCCATCAACGATCTGAGCATAGTGTAAAAGTTAATATATGGTGTGATAGTGCACGTTTTGAAGTTATGGGGTATTATTTCTTTTAAAATGAAAAAGGCGAAATAGTTACTGTAAAATAAAGAACGGTACGTTGAAATGATTCATCACTTTTTCCTTCCACAATTGCAACAGTTTGGAATAGAAATTACCTCGTTAAGGTACTAGTAAGATCCGGATCTAACTGCTTGTCATGTTTGGTGTGTTGTGTGACTTTAAGAGCAAAGTTTTTGTTACAAAACCACAAACATTGCCGATTTAAATAACTAAATAGGAAATTAAGTTTTTGCAATACCAATGTCCAGTCCATGGTACGTCAAATAATGACAAATTTTTAGAAAAGTTTAGAAATGTGTGCTGATGTTGGTGAGGAAAACCTACGTGATATTATATTCTATAAATGAAAATGGCTTAACTATTTATATATCTTGACTATTTTAATAAATGCTAAATATTATTTTACATTAAGATATTTTATTTTAAAACCCGTCAGGTTTTGTTGGACTACCTATTACTGTATATGTCTCTTCTTAAGAGAAATGAAAATAAGATCAATTTATACACGTTTGTTTCGATAATTTTCAAGTTGTAAAAATATTGATATATTCCCGTTAATGGTTAAATTAATTTAAACTACAAGCAAAAAAACATAGAACAAGACCGGGATTAGAAACCAGGATCTTTGGCTTTAGTAGGCAATGCTTTTAAATGCTATTAAATAACTAGACCGTTGAGTAGTATTATAATGCACTAAATCACAGCAAAATTTACAAGTGAGATGACATCGACCAATATCTAATATAATCGGATGTGTATATGCATGTTCCAGCAAAAGTCTAGAACACTGAACAAATTCCAAAAGGGGTACACTTACGACTTACTATCTAGAAAACAAAATACTGTTTGAATAAGACGTTATTAGCACCCGTAAGGGTAAAACCATTTACAATCATCGTAAACTACCGATATTAATGTCAAAGCAGAGGAAAACATAGTGTTGGGGTTTTTGTAATGAATAGATGCACTCTGGGAATATTTTAATATTTTGTGCCTCAAAAAGATGGTTTGAAGAAAAGTCCACTTTGTTTCCCAATTTCTTTGAAGGAAAGTTTGTAATAGTACAATAAAACGATAACCAAATTAGGCTAAATTTTGTAAAAAAATTTTTTTTAGGTATTTTTAAATTAGGACTTATCATTTATCATTTCATCTTAAATGATTTAAAATTTCTATCTCAGGTAATGTAAAATGCTCGCCTTCGTACGTGAAAACTAAGTGACTCTTCTCAGGCAGTCACAGAAAATCAATTATTTGTAAACGTTAAACTTATTATGACAAAATTTTTGTGCCGATATTTATGAACTCTGTAATGTATTCATACTATACAAATATTATTTATTTCTCTTATAGTTCAGATTTCTACCATTCCAATGTAAACGTATTTATCTGTATAAGTTATGTTTCAAAAATTTATGTAACGCAGAAAATAATGCCTAATTATAATTTAATTGTAATTGTAATGATGTAGGATTTTATTTCGATCGGATAGAAAGCTTCGTAGATAAATCGTTACAAACCAACGTAAACTTAATAATAACAAAAGTACAACTTGTTTGACAAAATTCGACATTGTCAAGTTAACGACAATTCAAAGAACAACAAGATGAAAAGATGGAACACTTTTTTGAGCTCCAGCTTGTTTTTTTCCTTCATAACTGTCAACATTGGGTTTCCCGTACTCAAAAAAATTTAAAACGATACCACACAATTTGTTTTTAAAATTTTTACCCAAAAACGTGACCCCAACAAGCTACGACTCTTTAACTGTCAGAATCGGATTTCCTGTACCCCAAAACACATAAAACGATAACCGACATTGTAGGCTATATTAAAAATGTTGACCCAAAAACGTAACTCCGACAAGCTTCGACTTTTTAACTGTCAAAATCATTTTCCCATACAAAAAAAAAAAACATATAAACGACACCCCACACTGATATTTCAAAATTTTTTATCAAAAAATGTGACCCAGATGTGCTACGAATTTTTAACTGTCAAAATCTGTTTTCCCGAACCCCAAAACATATAAAAAGATACCCCACACTGTATTAAAAAAAAATTTGATCCAATAACGAAACCCCTATGCGCTACGACTTTTTAACTGTCAAAATCTGTTTTCCCGTACCAAAAAACATATAAAACTTTACCCCACATTGTATTTTCAAAATTTTGACCTAATATTTTCAATATGTTGACGCAAAATATGAACACGATGAGCTACGACTTTTTAACTCTCAAAATCGGTTTTCCAAAATGTTGACCTTAAAACGTCGACTACTTACACTAGAAAGCTCAAAAGCTTTTCAACTCTCCGCAATAAAATTGAGAAGAATTTGGCACAACCAGAAGATTTCTACGACGTCTGTGAGCGCATATAACGTGTTAACAGACAGACAGACACACACAATTATAATTCGTCCTTTTAATGCGAATCGAAGTAAAAGAAGAGAAAAAACTAAGAAGATAACGACAGAAAATAAATAAATATATAATTTTTCTCAGTCGAATACAATCATGACTTCTGAGTGAATTTCCATAGGAAAAATGAGCTATTGCAGTGACCCTTATAATGAAAACAAAGATCGAGAGTGTTCAAGGAGCACCAATAGTGGTCCCCAGAACACGTTTCAAGATTCAAATTTTAAGATACAAATTTATTTATGTATCCAACTGATGTCTTTTACTTCTGTTTTCACCCAAATTTGTTACACAAGTTGGTTATCTAAGATGCTCGGACGAGTTCGTTACCAAGAAACATCCAACATAAGCTCGTGTATTGACAAGAGCGTAATTGTTCGTACTAGAACGAAACTTTTTGGGTTTTATCAAAAAACCTAAAGAAATTATATTATTCTGCAAATTTAGTTTTTTTAACTTTAAAAATTCCGTAAAGGTGTAGGGTGAGCGGAAGGTTTGGGAGCTATCACAGGTCTTTTTTTACACGTTTTTTTTAAATAACTCTGGAAATATTGAGTTTAGATAAAAACTATTTTTATACAAAATTAAAGTAGAGTAAATTGTCTTCAAAAAAAGGTTCTATTAATTTTTTTGTTAGTTGCTATAGTTTTTAAGATAAAGTCTTTGGAATATTGAACTGAATATAAGAATCTGTGGTTTTGGTTTATTAATTTGTACAATTGTACAGAAAACTTATCCAAAACAGGGAGGGGGCCAGAAATTTTATTACCTTCCTGGAATTTTAGTATGTTGAGCAGGGCACTCGAATGAGTAACTTTTCCAATTTTCAAAACTTCGGGATTTTTCTCCTATTTTGGCTAATTGACCAGGCTACCAAACTTGTGGCCTTAGATTATATAATGCATCACTTCGCTCGCAGTGGACGAACACGCTTCCCGAGTCTACATCCCCCAGCCGTCGGCCTCGGACCCCCACCTGCATTTTAACCAGGTACTTTTGTGGTATTTTACGTTTTTATTGATTTTGGGGGAACAGACGAGCTACAGGTTCGTGCGAAAAACTAAAATCTGCAGAATGATATCATAAATTTATTTTTTAGATAATGCAAAAAAAAGTTTTATTTTAGTTTGAAAAATCTAACAAAATGTTTACTTTTCATAAAAAAATGTGCTTCCGGTTGTTTTATTTGTTTGGCTATCTAAATATTCCAAGCTACTTAAAAAACGAACGTGTGGACCACATTTGGACCAAATCGGACTTAAAATGTGGGCGTTATAGTGTCAACAAATACGTTTATATAAAATGTTTAATGGCAGACCAAAACGTGTTCTGGGGAACATGAACGATGCTCATTGACCACTCCCAACCTTTTGTCTCACCATAAGTGTCACTGCAATAGCTCATCTTTCCAAACTAAATTCGCTAATAAAAATAAAATTGATTGAAAGGTTAAACTTTTTTGTATCACAAACTTACATAGTTCAAACTTTCTTAAAAATTACCAAGCTATTTTTTTAGTTACATATCTAAATTTCTGAACAAAATTATAATTAGTGAAAAAATTAATGGATGGGACAATTTTGCTATTCGGTTGATCAAAATTCTACTTTTGGACCAACTTTTTAGGTACAGCACGCTGTATCTTGCTAACTTGCTAACTTTAAAGTCTATACTAGTTAAAGGTGGGTGTTTTTATCGTTTCAAAAGATTACACTGAACACTGAAGAAAACATAATTTAAATAGTGGTATTTTTTTGTTATTTTAGTTATAAACGATTTACATTTTGAAATGATCACACAAAAACAACGCTTGAAGTAAATACACGAAATCTTGCGACGTACGCCAGACGGGTACAAGTATATATCCATTACATTAGAGTTTGAAACAAACGGAATTGATGTTTAAAGTTTTCAATCGCCTCGAATGTTAACTTGGCAAACGACTTGTTGTCTTCTCTTTGCCACAACCAACACGCTATACAACACTTATAGAGAATTTATTTTGCTGCAGAGATACAACTATTTTAAGAATCAATTTCCCCGGAGTCGACGTTGATTTATCTTGTTCGATACCGTATGATGGGGTTACCTCGTGAAGAATTAGATAATGTTATCTCGTTTATTTGTAGATGAAAGGAATAACTATTATATATTGCTAAGACAATTACAGTTAAAACATGTTAGTAACAAAAACTGAATTAGTTATATTCTTCTTGATGTTCACACTTTGTCCTTAAACCCGTTTTGCTTATGTATTAGGAAAATTTAATTTATTTCCGATTTATTTTAAATAAACTTCTTTAAAGATATTTTTTATAAATTAATATAGGACCCCAACTCCTGCTCGATTTGCTCACCGACCTCCGTTGCGAAGCAAATGAAATCATATTATTATACAGAGTGTCTCAAAAGTATGAGAACGCGTTATATTTTTGTAACCATTGCAGATTACGAAAAAACGTCTTTCTATAAAAAACAATGTTTTGTTGCGTAATCTGCAATGGTTGAAAAAATATAACTCCGTTCACGTACTGTTGAGACACTCTGTATACTGTGATATTTTCACGGGAATGCGGATTGTTTATGGTAGAGATTTGTTTATGTAGAAGAGAGACAATTTTCAAATTATAAAATATGACCAAAACGTTATACGGTAAAACAGTATAGCAAACAAGTCAAATATAGGCCTAGTAAAGGTTGAAGTTGGCATAATTTTAATAGTGCTAGGAGTTTCAATTATTATATAGTAAGCCTTTTTCGTTGTTTGTGTTTTCTATTACCAATCCTAAAAACAATGATGGTTGTGAAAAATAATTTCCTCGTTATACATTTTCCAAGTTAGTTACTATTGTAATAAATGTAAATGATTTTAGAAAATCAGTTTTGGTGCAGTGTTGTAGGAAACCTATAATTATTTTAAGCTTTAGAACCAAACCAAGTGTGTTATTAATATGTGACAACAGATGTTTAAATTATAATACAGTATGTCTTTTATTTATTTTTCCTTTGTGTTTATTTTTATTTTCTTATACTAACCTAAAACTTCTTTTGTGTGAATAACATTTATCAGATGACACACCCACAACAATGCATATCGGCTAAACAGCTGATAAATAAATATCGAGCTTGAATTGTGAGCAGATATACTTGATAGAATAAAACTTAACACAGAATCTTACAACTAATATCTTGTATTAACTCAAACACGTTTCAACGACAAAGTCGTCATCTTCAGTGATGTACGAACTACAATAATCAAACTGTAACTTTCACATATTATGTATGATATTTTGTTAATATTAAAAAATCCCAAGTTTTGTTACAACAGATGTTTGAATTACAATACAGTATGTTTTTATTTTGTTAATCCCCCTCCCATAAAAATACTGTTGTCTGTGAAAAAAAATTAACTGATTTGTTTTTTTTATGCACTCCAATTTTAAAATTTGTTTTGCTACCGATTTGTGGCTAAACTTAACTTTCAAAACGTGTGCTGTCACGTTTTAGAATAAACTAGATTTTCATTACTTAATTTCGGATTGGCTCTACTGTGCATGATTGATACAAACTCATAGAACCACATAAAGTGAGGAGCAATGGAGCTAGTTTAATGATTATTATGTAAAACAAATTAATGTAATAATATGTAACAATTAATTATAATGTAAACTGAAAAGTGTATTACGTGAAAGCTGTGGGTGTGTACTGCCTATGTATTGCACAATGTTTCCAAAAAGTATTGGATCGGCTTGATTCCTCCTCTTGTAACAAATATACAGTAGATATATAGACTATTTAAACTCTAGCTCTCACTTTAAAGTATTGTATAGTTTGAAATTTTGTTTTGTTTTTTAAGTTGTGATAAAATCGGCCATTTTTGCTTTAGAGTGGCAAACTTTAAAAGTTTTGGTGGAAACTTCCATTTTCCGGGTTTTTAACGTAATTTTGAGACTTTTGCATTTTGTTTATAAACTGAACTGTTTTACTGTAAATTCTACGTCTTGACATTTTTATTTTCCGATTTCTGAAATCAACTTAGGAGAATTACCTAATAATATAATTCCCATTTTAAAAGATGCTTGAAATGTTTTGTTCTAACAAGTCAGACAATAAAAGTTACACATTTTTACAAAACTAATTTGTTTTAATGTCTGTACTCAGTTTTTAAGTTTTTCACCTATAACTCTTGACCGACCATTATAATATTATTATGTTTTTAATTTGTCAAAATTCTAAATGAAATAGACGACAGATTGAAATTTATTCTAAAAATAAAAATATATACAATTCACTAAAGTAATATATACGAATCTAGTAGTAAATAACACTATGAAATATAAATAAGATATTTAATTTTCACATTTAATTGACCCATCTCGACATAATTCGCATTATTAACATATGACCTCCTAACCTTAAAAGATATCCCTAGCTTAGTTATTTAACTTTCCAAAACTTAAAAATCCCATTTTAGTCAAGAAACATAATTGATTCGGCTGAGCCAGGTGAGAGATGTTGGGATTTAATGCGCGTTAAAAAACAAAACATATTTATTGGGTACCCGATACACCGTCCTACCGCTGAGAATGTGAAAGGAGGCTAGTGCTTTATTATTTATGACCCTTAATCCTTATGTAAAGTAGCCTCTCCCCCCATCTTCTCACTCCGCACATATATAATCTACACCTTTCTATATGTAAAACAAAGCAACTCTTGCTTTTCTATCTTCCACACTTCCAATACACTGTTATTAAAATGTGGCTACTATTTTTGTAGATTAAATCTCGGTGAAAAACGCCATATTTTTTGTTTGCGATAGATTTTCAAAACGTATAATTAATTGTACGAGGCTCCAGTTTAAATAATGTATTCTTAGTGTGATAGAATCTAGATGAACGACTCTGCTGTTGGTGTAGGTTGTAGGTAGTCGTCCTGCTTGTTGATTTATCATATGCCATTGTCTTCTTTTGGCGTTTGTTTATTATATGTAATTGCGGTTTTTTCTCTCTCTCTCTCTTTGTTCGCTTCCTTTACTGTTTGTACGTTGCATTCCCTAGTCTGCGTGGGTCTGTAAAAAAATGAGACAAGTTTTTAAATAGCATTTTTTAACAATACCAATTTTTGTTAATATTTTAGAGAAAAATGCATTAAAAGAATATTTACTTGTTTTTTATAACTGAACAAAGTGAGTATAAATATAATTTATTACAAAGTTCTAAAAAAGTATATTATGCTCATAGTACAGGCGAGACGGTATAATTGTATTTTTAATTCAAGTTAAATTAGTTTGCATTGAGTTAAAACAGAATTACCAACAAAAGAACAGCGTAATAGTTTACTGAGTGCATAACAATTTCTTATATTTTGTTTGAAGAATTGTATCCATTAGAAAAGGACCATCTTTTTTGTTTGAAAGTGATGCACATACAATATTAATGTCAGTAAGAAATTACCGTCAATTCTACATTCATTAGCGATGGCTAGGATGAACACCAATCCAATAATTAACTGTTCATTATACATATACATATAACTACATTGTACTCACTGTACCGAAGGATTTTATCCACAAAAAATAATTTAAAACAACGATTAGTATAAAAAATATGCATGTTAAAGTCACTGTTTGCAATAACAAAAAGTACATAAAATAGAGTAAGATAAAAATTTGCTTATTAACATAAACTTGCCAAAACAGTTATTAATTATAGGTTATATATTGTTTTACTTGATTAAGTATAGTATACCTGTACTGTACCTGTATCGTAACCGTTACTAAGTATTGCGTATTATAACTGTACTATAAATAAGTATTGTGTAGTGTAACTGTACTGCATCTGTAACTAACTATAATAAAGTTTAAATGTACTGTAACTGTACCTAAATATATTTTAACTTTACCGCAACTGTAACTAAGCATAGTCGTATTGTAAGAGTAACTAAATACAGTATAGTGTAACAGTGACGTAACTATTAATAAATATAGTACAGGATAACTGTACTGTAATTATAACTAAGTAGAGCATAGTGTAACTATTCCGTAATTGTAATTAAGTATGTTATAGTATAGACGTATTTTTACTGTAAGTATGTAAGTATAGTATATTATAACTAAGTTTAGTACAGTGCAACTGTACCGAAACTGTAACTAAGTATAGTACTGTATGGTGTAACTGAAACTAATATAGTATACCGTAAAAGTAATTAAATATGGTAAAACTGAACTGTAACTAAGTATAGTGCAGTTTATCAGTTTCGTCACTGATGATGATAACTTATTTTCGAAACTCGTTTGATATTGATAGTTTTTGTTTTAAATAAACTGTATTTATCTTATTATTTTTATAGTAAATATAATATTTATAACACTTTTTAAATAAACGGTACCTGAAACTGGCACATACTTTCACACAAACATATTTCAATTACTAAACAGATTCACTGTGACTTCATAATTAATTGTATTACTTAAAGTAGGAGAAGGGGATACATTAAAGTAGGATAGTAACTAATAAATATTATTATTATTAGCTAGAGAGAAAACTATTGGATCCATTTCGAACAAATTTGCACCAAACTTGTCAATTAGGCCTGTATAGATCCACAAAAAAAGTTTTTGAAAAAAAACCTTATTTGGAAAAATACCACAAAAAATCAGTTGTTATTATTATTATTAGCTAAACGAGAATTTTTATAAGATGCGGTTTCTTGTATCTGGTAGAGTACATTACGGGCTACAAATAAGCCAAATTTTATCAAAATCGTTAAAACTATTTTTGAGAAATTTTGATTTTAAAGTTATTTTTGCCATTTGTATGGGGTAAAACCCCATAAAAATCCAAAATATGAAAAATTGAAAAAAAAAACACCTGGAGATATTACAGAACTGCACATACATACCAAATTTCATCAAAATCGGACCTTTGGTATGGTCTCCATCTCTGTTCACATCCTTACAGACACACGGACACACAGACAGACAACACCCAACAATCCCTTTTTTGGGTTCAGGGAGCACCAAAATAAATTATTCCACTAAACATATTTTTGGGTTCAGGGATCACCAAAACAGATAATTTCACTAAATAATTTTTTGGGGTTCTGGGAGCACCAAAACAGATAATTTCACTAAAAATTCAAATTCGAAAATTGGAAGAAAACAATACTTTCTCCATATATACTACGTATAGGGGGGAGAAAGTAAAAGTAATATGGGTCGTCTACAAATAAACACTACAAGAAAGGTTTACTTGAACAAATAATTACCCAACAAACGTATTTATCACTTTTGCTAACTTGGCCAAAGTCAATGAATTCAATTAACCCTAGCTAACAAACAACAAACACTCTAAATACTCAAGTGTTTAGGTAAACATTACACAATCCAACCTCCGATGCTATTCTCAACTTCTACCGATAAAATCCGAGCTTCTACATAATTTACAGCTCATAAATTGTGTTTTCGACCTAGTGACTAATCCAATGAAATATTTTCAGGATACTACACGGACTAGAATCGCGTGGCTTTTCACTATAAACGGGATGTTCATGTACCTTATGGCGTGTGTACCAGGACCATATCACTCGACTTTGCACGCTAGCTATTTATTTCAATAAGGCTCGGCAAGCGGAGGTTCTAGTGATTCCATTACCCGAGATAATATCTGCTAATGCGTTATAGTGTCATCACATGCTAAAGGTGAAAATATTCTCACTTCGAATTAGGTCAGTTAAAATAAAATCTCTGGGAACTGTTGGTAGTTAAAAGTCTTATAATATGTAACACTAATGGCCATAAGATAATGACTGACACACGGATGCAAAATAATTTATTGGGCGGTAATAACCGAATTAGGGTTGCTCTATACCCCTACCTTTATTCAAAATGATCAAACTATAATTAATTCTGGCAGTCCATTTATTGAACTTCGTTATTGATAATTGCAGTTACAGTAGTATATTTCTATTTTATTTACACAATTTTTCCAAAATTGAAAAATAACATTTAAAAAAAATATCCCACAATTAATTAAGAAAAGATCTAAAAAAATAACTATTAGTAGTACTTTTTGAAATGACCGGACTAATTAAGGGCATAAGGGCATAACTAATATTACAACTTCAACATAATAAAGTTTATCAATTTCTATTCAAGATAATAATTAATTAATTTTCGTTCTGAAGTTCGCAACGAAGATTATGCAGATGAGAACTTCAATGCATATCATATTTAACCACATTTGGTAACCGGAGTATATCTAAAGGCTAAAAAAAAAACCGAAAAACAAATCCAAATATCACATTTGGAGGTTGGTTAGAAGTGCATACACCCGAACATGTATAAATATCTAACATTTATTGCTATTGGCCCGTTAATTCTCAATTTCTGTTACTGCGGGATGCACCACGTCCAAAGAAGTCGGATATCGTTGTTTAGCCAGAACGTTCACCAACGTTTCGAACACGTGAGGCTGCACAGGCTTTCTCAGGTGAAATTCACACCGATTTCAACTCAATTACCAGTAAAGTCAAATTGTACAAAGAAGAATATAATTTATTTGCACGGCTCGCTAGTAATACCCAATTATTCAAATACTAACTTTCTTAACGCGGTTGGTGTTTATAGACCGTGTACTCGCGTCGAAATGAACGAAACTATGCGTATCAGCTGTTCTCGACGGCCTAGTGTGGTATCTGTGTCGCAGATAGCGCCCCTGTCATTGGGATTTTGACCGCACTTCAGTCAGCGCCACGCTAACAAACAAAAATAATTTGATGAACAATTTTAACTTAGCTTAGATGTTAAATTTAATAGTCTAACGTTAGTTGAGATTAGTAAACTGTTAATCTGTTGCAGAGTGGTATACTTTTCAAACTCAATTTATTGGTAAATTGATTGTTAGTAAACATATTAGTAAACATGATTGTCTATAGTCAACTAATAATAAAAAAACATAATTTTAGGTTATTTATTCACTGAATCAAGGCACGCTTCGTTAATACATTTACATTCATTACCATAGCAATCACGTTGAAAAAAATATACATTAAAAATATGAGAAAGCACTATGTCCATTTTAGAGGTATCACCAAGTATACTAATTTAACTCAACTTACAAAATGATTACGCACAATGTCCATTTTATCGGTAGCGTGACGTGACTAAACCCATACAGCTATTTAGTTTAAGCCTTTGAATTTAACAATGCCTATTTTATTTCAGCGATTTCTTCTCTTTTACGATCAGCTGTTACATTAAACTTTTAGTTTATATTAGGGCGTGTGTAAACCAATAAAGGGAAGAAATCATCGACTAAATCAAAAAATTAAAAAAGCGAAAAGCTTTTTTGTGACGCGAGTTCGTATACTTTACCTCATCAAAAAAGTGCTAGGTGCGCCTAAAAACGTTTTCACTTCAAAATGTATTTACAATTAAATATTATAATATGTGAAGTAAATAGTATCAGTCGAAATATCTATTTAATTTTTAGTTGTTATATTGTTGAATAATTACTGTTTATGATTATCATAATTCCTATGAAGATTTTTTTAAGTTCGTTATAACAACTTTGACTGCTTAAAATGAAGGTATTACCGTCGAAACGTTTTCAGTGCTTTTTTTACCGAATTTTTATGAAAGTCATGTATTACACATAAATAAATATTGAGCTTGACTTTTGGAAAGGTAGGTCGTATTTTACATGTTCAACTTCCGGTAAAAAATTAAGATTCAATAACACTGGATATAATGTTAAACGTATAAAATTATAATTTTGTAAACTTTGTAGATCCGTATTTGATTCTGCCTCCAAGTTCTTATACGCTATGCTATATACAATACTATACTACATACTATAAATCAACATGTTTGAACAACATAGTACAGTATTTAACAAGAATGTTTAAACGTGATACATACACATACTAGGCAAAATACTATAGGTACATAATATTATACCAATTAATTGTTCTAATATAGTTTCTACTCGCTTGGTTACATAAGGAATTCAAAACTTGAACATCTTGAAACAAATTAGTAATCATTAATTTTCTTAAACGAGATTTTGCAGTAATTCTTATAGGGAGACCTAAGGTCGGGCGTGGTGAACGAGCACCGATCATGGTCCCCAGAATACGTTTTGGGGTGTCATTAAAAATTGTGTATATATATTTATATAATATATGTATATGAATAACACTCTAATGGTCGGATTTTATGTCCGGTTTGGTTCAAATTTCATCCACACGTAGGTTTTCTAAGTTGATAGGACGAGTTCGTTAGCAAAAAAATCAAACAATTAGAAGCACTATTTTGACAGGAATTAATATTTGTCTTTACATTGTTCCTACTAGATTAAATGTTTTTGAGGTATTTCTTGAAAATATAATAGATTATTCTGCACATTTATTATTTTTTTTTTACACGATCTTTTAGCGCTCTGTACCCCCAAAGTCGACCAAAACTTAAAACACGATGTTACGAGGGAGACTGGCGGAATGCAATCTTGCGAAGCGAGTTTGTCTGTCTGCTCCGGGAGAATTGAAGCACTCCAAAATCCTACGCCACAAGATCGACGTGCAAACTCGCAAGCTTTAAGCCAGGGACGAGCCAGCGTTTAAAGTTGATATGCAAACAAATTCTACGTATACATTTCGTACACACAGGCATCTAGTCAACGTTTACGTGACAAGGCCTATTTCCCAAACAGTTGGTTGAAACTATAAAACATGTTAAATTAATTTGGAAATTCGCTCAACTCACGTCAACACTTTAGTTACGTGAACGAATTATTCTTGAATGCTGACGAAATAAAAAAGGTAAACAACAATTAATTAAATTTAACTTGTTTTATTCAGTTTCAATTTGGAAAAGCTGGCATTTGTTCTGTCAATCACTGAATTCGATCTATTTCGAACAGATGAAATTAAATTAAAACTTCATTTCCAAATCGACAGTAAATGGATTATGTACTTATTATGGTATCAAGGTATTAGCCAATAGCTATACTTCGTGTTGTTTAATGTTCAAAATTGTTGGATAAATTTCCTTATGTTGAGAAATTTGTTGAAAACGTTTGATCCGTACAGGTATTTTAAATACTATGAACTTAAACTTAACCAAAGTTTAGGAAAATCATCCGTCGTATATGAAAAGTAAGAAATTGTAAAATCGACAAATACTTACATACCATTTTGTACGAGTATTTGCTCTGTATTTAATTTGCAGGCTTGCGGTTACCGAATTTCCATATTAAAGATGAGCTATTGCAGTCTTATGGTGAGACCTAAGGTCGTA
>JAGFPH010000035.1:1091378-1124198 GCA_018207615.1 Philaenus spumarius
GTTAATGTATTTATATTTGAAAGTAAAGTACCTTTTTTATGCTTAAAACCTTGTAATTTCTGAACCTTCACCAAGGAAGCACGATCGGACTAAAATCGTTAGTTTTAGTGTTAAATATATAATATGTCTATTAATGTGCACTTAATAATGCATTGTATTATATTACATTTTATAAGGATAATAACTTATACGGATGTGTTATGTCACCTCTTATGTCAACTGCTACCTCCACGAAAGGTTCAAATTAAACCAAATCTAAGCTTTCACTTTTTCATCACAAATTAAGTGAAGTCCTTTGTAACCGAAGACGTGTAGGTATTTCTGTATAAGTTTAAACCCGTTAAAATAGTGATCATTTTAAAAGGACGTTACCAAATTAACATATAATGTGCTTGTTATTTAATATTCATGACTCGGGCTATGGACGACAAAAGAGGCCGCTGTAAGCACCGTCGTTTCTCCGCCTATATTCGGCGAAAGGATTCAATTCTTTACTTAGGCTTAGCCTTTACAAAGGCGTTATTAAGCAGTAAATCCCTTTTAAAATGACGACTTGAAATGCTTTTCTTAAAACTTTATTTTTGTTTGTCAAACATCTGACCGCTTAAACAGATTGAATACATTGTGAATGGAAGTTCTTTGATAAATCCTGGTTGAAGGAGACAACCGACGAGCTCCGTGTGGAATTGAGGAGTGGAAGTTGTGTTTAAGTGTACCTAGATGAATTATTTGTACAAGGAAGTGAACAGTTTCGTTAAATACACCTAAAATATCTTTAATACAATCCTACCTTGAGCACCATTTTGAAGAATATATTACAAAATGACTTACTGAACGGATTTAAAATATGTGTTTTAGGAGGAAGGGGGGGGGGGGGGTACTAAACTTTGGCACCACAAAATGGATAGCAAATATTTGTTAATTTTAATTTTTAGATCATAATGAGGTTTTATGCTTTTATAACAATTAAAAAAATCATTGTGATTCCTTTATTCGTTCTGAAGAATATGCATTGTGACAGAAAAACAGTGAAACATGGAACCTACAAGTGTTTGGTATTTTGTTGTTGTTTTACTTTCTCCACCCTATACGTAGTATATGGAGAAAGTATTGTTTTCGTAAAAATGTTCGAATTTGAATTTGCAGTTGAATTATCTGTTTTGGTGCTCCCAGAACCCCAAAAAATTGTTTAGTGCAATTATCTGTGTTGGTGCTCCCTGAACCCAAAAATATTTTTAGTGGAATTTTTTGTTTTGGTGCTCCCTGAACCCAAAAAAGTGTTTTTAGAGTGGTGTCTGTCTGTCAGTCTGTCAGTATGTATACACGACCAGAGAGGACACTATTGGTCCGATTTTCATGAAATTTGGTATGTAGATACTAAACCCTAATATCTCCAGGCGTTTTTTTCATTTTTTGGAATTTTTATTTTTAAGGGTAATTTACCCCTAAAACCCCAAAAAAACCGACAAAAATGCAAATTTCTCAAAAACGGCTCTAACTATTTTGATCAAATTTTCAGTATTTATAGTGCTTAAGATGCCAAACAAAATGACACCACCCGCTTTTATCAAAACTTCGGCGTTTTATAATTATGGGGAAATGTTTAAAAATAAACAAGTTTATGTTGTCAATCTAGCATCGCAGCGGCGGCCGCACGGGGTAGCACCATGGTAGCGATCACGGCCAGTAATTCAAAGGTCGCGCGATCGAATCCCGCCTAGGACAATAATTTTTTATACGATTGACGTAGGTAGAATATTATTTTTTGTTTTGTTCTAAAAAGTAATAAATAAAATGATTGAAAACAATATTATTTGGACTACAGTAAGTTGGGAGAAAGTTTGTGTCAGTTAACTGATACAGTTTATTCTTGATGGTGTGTTACACTATTATCCGTTCACTTTTAGTTGATAGCATGGGCCTTATGAAGGTTTGCTGCGCTACTATCTGACCTAACTACATCGGCTCCTATTTACTAGTAAATTTAGTTATGAATATCCTTGTCTCAGTGTTTAATTCAAGATCTAAATTTCTTTATTTCAGTAACGTATCTGATGTTGAAGTATACCATAGCCTTCAAGGCTACCCTATTATGAAGTTTCCTAATAACCAGTTTAAATGAGTTTTATAAGGTTGATGTTTTCATTAGGGCTAGTAGAGTAAGATCTCCGATTCAATAGCATGGACAATGACAATGCCTGCCTATGCCATCAACTAAACTGTGAACGGCAAATACCAAATGTTCGAAATTTTTTTTTTTTTTTTTGCTAATTTTGTTCTACAAGTTTTCCTGAACAAGAAACCTACTATATAAGCCATCTTCACCTGTATTTATACCACATAAATTTGTTTTGCTGAGAGAGCACTCTCTTTTCGGGACTTGAACGTTTTTATGTCAGCCTTTCTTTTATTGTTGTTGGATTTTTCTTTATGAAGTTTATGCTGGCGAATCTTTATACCCAGACCCTGAGTTGTTCAATAATGTATCTATATATAGGGAATTAAAGGACCTATGTGATAATGATTATATAAACATGTAAAACTTAAATTTCTCAGTTGTCTGTGTCAATACAGTGTACTAGATAAGCGTTAAATAAATCGCAGTTTTCTTAAAGTTCGAATTTCTGTGTATTTATAGACACTAATTTGTAGTTTTAAATAACTACATGTATTACAAGACTGGAATTTTTACCACTTATTCTACAGGTGTTTTTCTTCATATTTAGTTTAGATTAATGTCTGTAAGTAACCTAGGAGCAAAAACAAAAAGTTTGATAAAAAAAGCAAAATAAAAATAAAAACATTTACACTTTAAAGTTGGCTAATACAAAAACTACTCATTGTAACACCATATACATTTATCGAAATTTCAATGCGATATCATACTCTTTAAAATTACACCAAAATTAAAAAGAGAATAAGCATATTAAAGAAATATCAATTAAAATATCTCTGCAAATTTGCCATGTTTTATTTGTTTTACCAAGTATGATACAATTAAAAAAAAGTTTTATATTTTTTAACGCTTTCGTTACGTAAAATAATCAGTTAAAATCTACATAATGCATATTTAAAAACAACATCCCTACCAGACAATTAAGGTTTTAAAAGTATCAATTATTAATGGACTTTTAATGATTATTATGATCAGGTTATATCTATCTGAGTGCAAAAATTACGCGTTAGTGTGAAGTGTACACGTAGTGACACAGGTCACATTAGCTGTTTCATTGATTTTTTCATATAAAAAAAACGTAAAATTAAATTATTATTTGTAAGAAGTAAATTGGAAAGGACATTCAACCATTTATCATTAGGAACGTTCTACAACACAAAGAAGCAAACAAAAAATATAAAAATTACAATGACCAGCGACAAACCGAAAAAAAAAAATTGCAAACAAACAAATTAAAAAACGACAAACCGATATATATGATACTTTCACTCATAAATATTTTTTAATTCTAAAAACATTTTTACTTCCTTTTGATAGGTGAACAATCACTATTTTTGTAAACACAAAGAGTTTTCACGATTCCATGATACGACATTTATAAATTCTGCTTAGAATTATCATATTGCGGTAGTAAAAATGTGTACATTAAATTAATGTAATTAATTATTGTAAGTGTAACTTCGGATAAAGAATTTTACAATTTGAAACAATTAAATTCATTATTTACTAAAACATTAAGATGTTATTTCTGAAATCAAGTAGCAGCCAATAGTTAGATCCTTGTAATAATAAAACAACAGATTTTACATGTTTAAATTTAAAAATATTAGTAACGTTCAATTTTTAATGCGTTTGAAGATATAATTTTTGGATAATTTAATATTATTTGAATGTCGTTGAATTTTTATTTTTTCAGTTTTACATTACCCGAAATTTGGCGCTGTGAGATATTTTATTTGTATAGTTTTAATATTTGCTTCAATTATTTTTCCCCGTATCCTAAAGGATAAAGCATAAGCGAATAACTTACACTTCTGCGAAGATATGATATGTAAACGTGTTTTTAGTAAAGTTACTTTTAGTACTTGATTTAAGGTTAGTTAGAGATTTATAAACTATGAAGCATTTGCTAAGTGCTACAGTACAATACATGTTAGAATTGTGTTTTAGGTAAGTAAACATGATGATTACTCATATAGCGTACACTAATGTTTGCACGTAACGGACTAGGTTTACATGTGTAGGTCAACTGGACTAACTGCAAATAGTAAGGTATCCATCCTCACCCTTACTGCGCATGCGTTCTTTCTATTCAAATGTTTATAGCTTTATCACAGTTTAATTTTATCCGAATAACCGTGATTAGGAACAATTGCTCGTCTTGTTTTTTCATGATTTCATTAGTTACATAAAACTGCTGCCTACCAAATTAGCATAAATTTACACATTGTGAATTAACATAGTCAGTAAACAAAAACAATTAGTTGTAAGTCATGATTTAAAAAAATATATATTTTTAGAATTAATCATAACCTCAAAGCAAAGATGGTAAATAATATTATATGTCTAGATAAATTTATAACACCAAATTATAAAAATAATTGGAATTAAAAATTGTTTCAATCAATGAAATAAGATGTTCATGTATAGCAAGAAATGTACCTCATGGAATTAAGGTAAACAGCTGATATTTGCACATACACTGAACATCTTCAATCAGCTGAGCTCAGCTGTAGGAATATATACAACACATATATGCGCATATTTAGCAGCCAATTTAAAGTAGTTGGAGGTGTGATTTTTATTTTTCAAAACAACTCTACTTAATTTACAGGTAAACCAATGCACAACTGCAGAATATTTGGAATATTAATAACACATTTCAGATTCATTGGTTCTATGGCTTACCGGCACGGTTTTACACAGACATCTCTATGTATCATTTTGTGATTTAATTTTTTCGTTAGATTAAGAGCAATCTGGAAATTGTGTTCATAATTTAGTCAATATTATGTATGGTCTAAGTGTTTAGTCTTTGCTTTTGAAGTTGAAAAACCTTTAAAATTATTATTAAATGATAGTGGTTCATTAAAAATAAAACTCAAAGTGCGAGTCAAACTAGGTTTCTCTGTATGCTTGCCGTCCCGAATATTATACCATATGATATTAATAATAATTCAATCAAGCAGCGAAATCGTTAACGGGAGTTGAGCGAATTTCCAAAATTGAAACTTAAAAATTAAAAGCTAATTGATTAATTAACTAAAAATTTTACTAAAAATTTAATAAATTTACTAAAAATTACCTATAATTAATTACTTAAAATAAAAATAAAACTTTCCAGAATTTTGATTTTCCATTACTTTGAAACTTCGCAAGATATTAAGCTATAGTTTGCGTTTTTCTGTTTATCTTTTAACTAGGGGAGACCCATGCGTGCTCCGCACGCCAACCCCCAACGTAACCTTCTAAAAACATATGTTATGTTTTATTTATAATAAAGGTGTAGGATTAATAATAACCTCAAAACTAAGACGGTAAATAATGTTAAATGTTCAATTTAAATTATTTCTTATATTTTAAAGCAGTTATAATAATGGTTAAAAGAACCAGCAAGGCTCAGGTCTACTCTTTAAAAATAGTAACCTAAAAGCTAGAAATACAAAAATAATTGCTTCAAATTTTGAAATCAGCTGTTAATGGAAATATTGGAGCAAATGTATTATCTGTTATTTTATTCAATTGGTTGCTATGGTAATAAATGTAAATACATGTGTTGGATTATCATTCTAGTCCTAACCTAAGAATTTTTCCGATTAAATTTATAAATAATGAAATAAAAAAAGGTTTTTATCGAAATGAATCATATCCTATGTTACTCAGGGATAGTGTAGCTTTTTATTAGTAAAACTATTTTTTCAATCGGTTCAGTAGTGCCAGAGATTACCCCCTACATACAAACAAACAAACAAATAAACAAACAAACAAACAAACAAACTTTACCTCTTTATAATATTAGTATAGATAAGCTTTACAATGGTGTAATACATTTGCATGACCTTCGTTTACGTATTACATTTTTAACCTTCCTTTACCTCCAAGCCCCCAAAAATCATAAAGGGTCGAAACATCATGTTAAAAAAAATCATATGTAAAAAAATGTATCTCTTTAAGCAACACAAGATATATAAAAAGTTTTGTTAACTTATTTTCAGTAAAAAATAATGAACGGGTTGGAGGGACTTTATGAACATTCTGCATAATTAATCGTGCATTTCGTAAACGGTATTTTAACCGCAATATAATTAATATAAGTTTTCTTTAATAAACCTATTCTAGGAATAACAATAAGTATTCTAAATTACGCGACCTCTTTACATGAAAACTTTCCATCGTACATTACTTCACTTAGACCGGTTCATATAGTTTACAACTTGCATCGTTATTCAATCCTAAACGTATTTATATGTGCTATTAATTAATGAAAAACCTTTGAAAGACATTTACATACAAATGTCGTGGGTGTTTAATTTATTGCTTTTATTTTGTAACTGGCTTTTCACCGACGTTAATGTGCGATGATGTATGGGAATGTTTTCAATACAGTAATTTTAAAAGTACTGCCTTACAAATTGTAAAAGTGTTATTACTTCTATGTTTAGCGGACATGCAGGACACAGATTACTACAATATATAGAAGGGCGGTGGTTGAAGTACAATACATTCAGAGGGTATTGGTCAATAATGTATTTAGAGTAGTGAATGGTCGCTGAACTACAATTTACTAATGTAACCATATTCGTATTACAGGACCTTGTACATTCACTTTATTATTTAATAAGTTATCCTTACTGCATGGTGTTAAGTTGAAAGATTTACCTGGTTTTGGTAACAGAAAACAGCAGCTTATATTATATTTTTCAAAAGGGAAAAGTACTAAGGATTATTATTGACTGACATTTTACTAGCGTATTTCCACAGTAAATATAAGCTATTGCAGTGACGTTATGGTGAGACCTAGGTCGCTAATAGTCAATGACCACTGATCATAGTCCCCAGAAAACATTTTAGCGTACCAAACATTATTTGTTCGCATTCTAATGGCTAAATTTGTTGTATGATTGTGTCCAAATATTTTACACACATTGGTTTTCTAAGTCACTCGTACGAGTTTGTTATATAAAAAAAAATTCAACACCTGTAAGCAAGTAATTTGAATGGAAGTAAACACTTTTTCATCTAAAAATATAAATGTTGGAGATTAATCTGTATATCTTGTATTTTACACGACTTTATAGACTGTCTACTACCCCAATAATCGGATAATACGTAAAATACCATAAAATTACCGAAAAAGTTAAAAGACAAGCAAGATTGTTCGCTAAGAGCACAACAAAGCAGTCTACATTCCGAGGACGCAAGGTCGAGGTGCAAACTCGTAAAGCGACTGTTTCCGGTATGAGCGGAATGAAGTAACGCGTGAACCTTGGATAGAGGCTGACGTACATGTAGGAAGCTATTCATTGTCTTCGTGAGTAGACCAATTTTTCAAATAGTTGGTTGAAACCCTAAAACATACAAACTTAATTTTGGAAATTCACTCAGCTCACGTCAGTGGTTCAGCTGTATGATCGAACTATTTTAAATTCCTCTTATTAAAATTTTTATGGTCCTTAAACACCCTTTACATACAGGGATACAAAAAAACAAATTACTTAAAAACAAAATAAATGTCGGAATATTATAATTAATTAAATTTGTTAACAGTTAGGATTGACTTAAACGTTAAGTCCCTAACCTGTAGTGTTGTTTAATTTCTTCAGTCGTCACGTTGTGGCATACATACATCTTTAGTAGTCTATATTAAATTAATCATCTAACAAGTAACAATAAATATTGGGGGAATCTAATGTGCTTTAGCAGTTCGACGAGATTAGTAAAGCAAAGGTTACAAAACTAGTATTACCGTATCTGCATAAAGACAGTTAAGATTAATTATTGATTTTGCTTATGCTACATAAATATCTCTAACACAAAAAAGTTTTACCAAACATTTCGGGAAAATAGATTTAAAAAAATGTTCATTTCCTTAAAAAAATCCTTTTACATGTTTTATTGTAGCCCTTCCAGTCAACAGTATCATAAAATATATATTTTTGGAGTACCAACCTTTTCCCGGAATAGTAAAATATTGACCTAAAATGATTGGAATAAAAAAAATCGACTATACGAGACGGACAAAATGTCATTGTTTAAATTTGTTTCCCCCTTTTAAAGTATTGAACACTGAAATTGTAAAAAAGACAGCAAAGATACCAAATAGAGATTAATGGGATACGTGTAACAGAGAAAAGGTCTAGAAGAAGAAATATAGTTAGTTCAAAGAGGAGGATAAAAAAAAAAAAAGAAAGCAGTCGAGGGTCTGCCGAAAGAAGTGACAAATGTCAAGAATATAAATCGTTGGTTATATTTTTTTAGTACGAAATTTAATCATTTTAGAGGTATCCCAAAGGACACTTAATTAACACAACTTACAAAATTAGAAAGGGAAATGTCAATTTTACAGGTATTACTAAGTAAACTATTTTAGCACAACTTACAAATCGAGGAACACAATGTCCATCTCATCGGTAATGTGACTAAACCCATACTGGTATTGAGTTTAAGCTTTGAATTCACCACTGTCTATTTTATTTCGTCGACTCCTTATTATTTTACGACCAGATGTTAGAACTTCTGGTTTATATTAGCAGGTGTATAAAGCAATGCAAATGAAGAAATCATCGACGAAATCAAAAACGCAAAGCGACTCATTTTATGCGTCTCGCATATTTGAGTTCGTATATTTTATATCATCCGAAAAGTTCTCAGTGCGCCTGAAGAAGTTTTCCCTTCAAAAAAGACACATAAAACATAATAAGAGAAAGAGAGAGTCAATATAGTGAAGATATATTGAGAGACAAAGAGGGAGTCAGTATATAGATAAAGCAAAGTAGAGGGAATATAGTATGTGGTAGTTAAAAAAGGAAAGAAAGATATGTCAGTTAATTAAAAAGACAAAGATATTGATGTGGGAGAAGACCTAAACTTTTTGGGGCTCACCAATAAAATAATGTTCACTAAAAAGTAAACAAATACAAAAAAGTTAGAAAATGAGAAAAGAAAATGAAATACAGAGAGATACAAAGGAAAAAAGAAATAAAAGAAGGTTGAGTTGAAGAGAAAGAAAAAAAAATATTTTTATTTAATGTGAAAAATAAAATAAAATTTGTTGAGTAAAGTGAGCAGTATTTGCAAATAATCTTCCATTGTGTTTTTAATATCTGCTTCTATAAGCACTGCATCTAATGGTTTAATTGTTATCACGGATCAAGTCAAGTGCTCTGTTTTCCACGTAAACTTCATAACTCCTTTCAATATAACTAGTTCGATTACTGCATGAAACGATTTACGTAATTAGAAGCTAATATTAATTAGCAAGCAGACATTACTTGAAGGACAATGGGAGAAGCGAGGCAAAGACAGACACGATCACCATTTCCATTAGTCCACGGAGACTTTACATTTTCTGTAATTATTGGAGACTTTAATGTATAATTTTATAGATCGAAGACAATAATAATTGGTGTGTTGTCAGTCTGTTTAGTTTACATAAACAACGGAGGGAGACAAAACTATCTGAAAGAGATAACAAAGGAGTAAAGATCACGAGACCGGAACCCGACTGGAACGCTTCGCTCGCGCTCGTGAGAGAATTACATTATCTATGGAGGGGTTTATTACGAACTTTTTGTAATGAGGGAAATTAAACTGAGGGTAAAATACGATTACACTGAATTTATAATTTATGTTTGATAAAAAGATCAGTTTGGAAGTCGTCATGAATAAATATTTAAAGTATAATTGAGATAGGTTATCGAGTATTACTGCATTCATTATTTATTCCTTGCCATCTTTTGGTTTTGGCTACGCTGATATTTGTTGTGAAATGCAATCGGGTACAACTTGAGATTGCCTCCATGTTTATTAAAGAAACACTGAATTCACTTTTATATATGTTTTATGATTAGAAACAATACATATTTGGTTATATACTTTAAAATATAATATGTATTAACCAAAGACATAATAATGTAAATACATTTAAAAATAATAAAATTGAAAAAAATATATATTATGAAATATATGTTACAGACATTAAAGTGGTTGCCTGGATTGCAGCATTTGTAATGTTAACATATATTTTAAAATGTTAAATAAAATGATAATACAAATTTATAATAATAAATATAAATAATATTGGTAAAAAATATAATGCATCATAAAAATGTAGCAAACACATTTTTTTATAGTAAACATTTGTTTTAAAGCTAAAAGCAGGGATAATTAAATACACAGCTATATCATTACGAAACTTTATTTGCTTAATATATACACTTTTAAAGGGCGGCAGTTTCTTGCCTGGGGGTTGGGGTCTACACTTGTTCTACAAATAAATACCTTTAAATGAGGTATAACTAGATCCAGGTTTACATATAAACATTGAAAGATATTCCCCTGTCACTCGAGAAACAAGTAAAATAAGTCAACAGTTAACAAACACATAACTGCAAGCTTCATTACGTTTTGCGTAATAATTTTCGAATTATATACAGAATGATTTAGGAAGAAAATTTCAGGACTTATTCTAATAGTGAAAAAAAAGAAAACATTTCACATATAATTTTTTTTTTTGGAAATGCATTCAATATATTTCCTACATCCAGATATATTAAAAATTTTGTAAGAAACAAAAATTGTGAATAACTATTTGGAAAACGACGCATTTTCGAACATAAGTTTATATTAAGTTTAGAATTGTGAATAACTATTTGGAAAACGACGCATTTTTGAACATAAGTTTATATTAAGTTTAGAATTTATTTTTACTAGTAGAACACGTCCTGGAAGTGTCTCGGTTTCTTCCTGAATCGCACTGTATATTCCAGACTTTTGCCAAACCCTGTGGGATGCATTAGTGAGAAGTTTCTATTTTAAAATTTGTTTACTTAATGTGCAAATTATAAATTGTATTAATGAGAGGTTTTAAAATATTGTTTGTTAATTTCAGTGTTTTCAACAATTATTAATATTATGAATGAACTATGAAGCTAGTCGAAAAACGAGTATAACGACTTATATTGATTTCAGAACATATTTAGATTTGTAAATAAAGAAAATGTTAATACAGCTTACAATAATGTGAACGATTTTAAGTATAAAACTTGTTCATAAATACTTTTGGCTTTTCGTTAACAAACAATAACTTGAACCAGAACGGAGATTGTTCATCGAAAAATCTTAAAACGAAAATAACAATGGAAGAATTATTGTAGGCACGAAGTGCATTTACTCTGTGAGATATAAGTACGATAAGCCAGCCGCGGAACTCACGATCATTGGCAAAACAAGTTGCGCAATGCGATCCTGCGATCCCTCAATGTCCATCAGACATGAACCCCGGGCGACCCTGCATGGGACGTATGTGTCACAGAGCTATATTAAATCTATTGGACGTTAGACACAACACTATCACAAGAAGACGTCACGATTTCCACTCTCTGCGTGCGGTTTTAACAAGGGAATTACGTCAATATAAATTGAACTGTTATTATTTAAAGTTATTGACGGTGTAAAGATATACGTCTTTTACGTTTGTCTTTGAAGTCGACGTTTGAAAATTAACATATAAAATAAATATGAGAGAACAACATTGAGTGATTATTTGGGATTTCCGAAATGAAAAGCATTGTAATAACGTAAGATAATACAAAAAAAAAAATACCAGAAGATGTTAGATTTTATTTTAAAACAACATCATAATGTTGAAACAATTATAGGAATATGCGAATAAAACAGTAAAACAATAACAAATTATTGATTTGATAAAAACTATGCAGAAGTGTACGAATGTGAAAACATTAATCACGCTTATAAAAAAACGTTCCTTTAAACTTAAAAAAAACTAAAATTTATGCAATTTACAAAGATTGTGTGTAAGTCAGTGATTATAATTTACAGATGGAGTAAAGTTTTTAATATTTAGAAACGAAGGTAACATTTCCTCAACCTAACAAACCTTACCTTCAAAATATGTTGAGAATACCTACAGCTTGTAATGCCTTAAGTTAAATTTAAATGACAATCAGAAATTTAGAATATTTTTTTGTAAAAGAAAAACTGAAATCGTCTCATATGTTCACTTGATACAAACATGTATCTCTGTAGAATATTTGTATTATTTAGAAACCGTAATAACAATAGCTATTTAAATCAGTCGATCGGTAAATTCAATCCAGTTTAGTTATTTTCATTAAAATAAATAATTTTAATCAATAAAGTAGATTAACATTTTTAAATTTAAAACTTAACAGGACATTTATCTTAAGCCAAAATGTTAATCGAAAAGTTATTGCTTGTAAAATTTTAAAGAAAAGAACATGTAGTGAGTGAAAGCTTTTGTTTTTATGAGTGTGATATATGACTTTATGTGTTACGATTATATGTTTGTTGTTGATGGAGACATGTGTTTAAAGTTTTTATATATGAGAGTTATTGTTTTTACACTATTCGCACAGATGCTAATAAATTTGTATACAGAGTGTTCATAAACTCCCTTCATTATTTTTGTTACTGAACATAAGTTAACACAACTTTGTATATGTCTTGTGTTGCATAACAAGAATTTTTTTCGACACATCTGACCCTCTATGATTTTTGGGAGCTTTAGAGAGGGGAGGGTGGTTAAAAATTGCAAAAGTAAAGGTAGGTGATGAAATACTCAATTGTAAAGCTTATTAAAGAGAAAATGAATGGAGCAAACTAGAGTTTAGTATCTTGCTTCCTTTCAAAGTAATGGACAATCATAGTTCTGGAAAAAAGCTCAAGGGTTGAATTCCCAGTTCCATCTATATGAACATTATTTCCCAACATTTTTCAAGTACACATAGAAACTAAGATAAATTATTGGTAGGCCTACGGAACTACATTTATTTAGAATTTCTTTTGTAAAATGTCTAACATTTAACCTAAATCCCCTACTTATTCCTAATATTAACAAATTAATAACCTGTTTTGACTTTATAATAAATATATAATTTTCCAGAAATTTTATTGTCTATTTTTTTAAAACAAAGCAATATACTAAACACTATTATGTGCCATTCTGTTTCTCGTTTAATAGCTTCACAATGGTGTACTACATGACCTACCTTTACATTAGAAATTGTTAACAACGTTTTCCCGATCATTTATTTTAACAAATTGATGTGTAATGCTATGTAACACACGATATATTATACACAGTTGTGTTAACTTACTTTAAGTAACAAAAACAATAAACCCCATCAGAGTGTTATTTTTTACTTAAATATTACTTATTTTGTTCACTTACATTTCTCTACTACTTTTCCAGAATAAAAGAAATAAGCAATATGAAATTACCATACCTATCAAGAGATAGGTTTGACCAGAATGCATGGAAACAGAAAAATCATTATGCAATAGCAAGCTGAGGCCCATGTAGATATTATCATTTTTATATAAATCTAAAATACTGTAAACCTTTTTATAAGAATTAATAATTTTCATTACATATTTCATTTCCTTTGTTTGAAATTATATTACAATTAATTTTTAGTAAATATAAATTACTTTCCAGTAGAAATAACGGACGAAAACAATGAAGCAAAAACCAGATATTTTATACAATAAACAAAGAAAAAAAAGTCAAACATTACTACTTTAACCCTATCTTTTAAACTTAATTTGTAACTATATTTATTTTGCCAATACAAATATCTAAATTAAGACTCGCTTTACGTTTATATTCACAGTTACGTTTACACATAAATTAAGGCTTTTGCTAAAACAATGTCTGGCCTAGACTAACTACATTAACAACATGTTTACATTGTCCAGCAACTAGTGATACACTCTACGCTATCTTATTTTATAAAACGTTATATTTTAAAACTTAAAAACAGTTAGGGCAACCTGAGACCCACATTTGTCTTGTACCCCGAGCTTTATCTCTATTATTAATCTGACGTCTAAATTTTGTAACTGGAAGCCATGTGTCTAGCCGACCGGAAGAGATGTCCACTGTTACCAACTTCACGGCTTCATAACTTTTGTCTAAGGAATAAAGGGATACGAATAAACCTCAACATACGTACTTAAATGTAAGCGACTGAAGAAAATAATAGAATGTGCGTTGAATCTGTTTTTCTGATATACAATTCCATAGTAATAACATGTAATCTTTATATATTTTAGAAATTTTTAGTGCTGAAAAACATATGATTTATAATTTGTGGGCTATTTATTGTATTTATTTAATCTGTTCCAATAAAGTAGACATAGTGAGCCGATAGCCCCAACATGGACTCTTATGAGCCTGCGTTTTTTTGTCTATAAACTGTGAAGTGTCTATGCACTGACTTTGGACAAATGATAATATGATTTCCTTATGCACTATAATGCATTGTTGTATATTTTATTTCACATTATGTTATTGACCGTCGGAAGTCGGTGCATATTGTGTCTTTAAAACAAGATGTCGACGTCATCTGTCGCAACTCTGTGTAAAAAATACAGTTCATAAGATCCCATGTTGGGGAAATCGGCTTGCCATGTCTACTCATCATACAAGTTATGTTAATAGTCTCATATTTTAGTAAGTAATACAGGTTATCCAAATACAATGGTAATACATACTAAAACTACATAAGTACGTTACAGTGTTTAAAGGGACCTTATAATGCATATTTTAAATCAAGAATTACTATATATAAAACAAAAACACAATAAACTTAGCGAATTTAAATTTAAAACACAGTTATTCGAACGAAGTTACTTAACGCGGGTTGCTATAAGAGTTAACAAATAGAAAATGTAATAATGTAATGCGCAACGTTAAAAAGTGTTATTAATTGGTTGCTATGGCAATGACAAATATAAAATACGAGTAACGAAAAAAGCGCTACCAAATTGGTGCTATGGCAATGAATGTAAATACTTTCAAGAAACGTGTTTTGGTTCATCAACTTAAATCAAGAGACGATCGGTTCCATGGCGTAGTTCAGATATTATCGTCAAGCGCTGAAATTTTATTTTAGAAAGTAATATTAAGTCTATGCCTTACGTAAAATTATTGTATGTATGTTGCCGTAAGCAGGTAAAATAAATTAAAAATTACATGCAAAAACTTTAGGTTAGGAAAAAACAGTTTATGTTTATTGTATGTATTTGCAATAAATGGACATTTAACTGTGTTTACTATCTTAGTTTCGATGTTATACATAATTTTAAACCTTTATTATAACATAAAACGTATGAAAACAGTAAATATTTGTAAAAATAACAATTTAATAATAAACAGCAATTGAAAGATTAAAATTATGTGCGTATATTGCCGTTAAGGCTGGTAAAATAATTGAAGAAAAGGCGATTGTCCTTCGTTCCTGACGAGGGTCTCACGACCGCACAGATTAACCTTTTTACACTGTTTTTAAATATTATTAAATACTAATTTGTATTGAGTTTTTTTTAAATTATACAATTTTGATATTTTTGACATCAAATAATTAATGTTTAGTTGACAAACATTGCAGGTTGCAGACTAATTTACAACAGTAATCAAATTCAGCTTGATAGCTCAAGAGGTTAATTAGAAAAGTGTACCTGCGTTTCAGAAAATGTGATTATTGTTAAAGTTAAAAACTGGAAACAAGTATTGTCGATGAACATTCAATGAAGAACTAAACCGAAATTTGTTTCTTCCTACTTGTCTTCCTCTTTTCTTTTTAGATTGTTTAAAGTTTTGTCAAATCCAAAGCTGCTTTGTTGGCATTTAAATCTGTTTTATTATCAATTTGTACGTATGAAAACAGTAAATATTTGTAAAAATAACAATTTAATAATAAACAGCAATTGAAAGATTAAAATTATGTGTGTATATTGCCGTTAAGGATGGTAAAATAATTGAAGAAAATGAGATTGTCCTTCGTTCCTGACGAGGGTCCCACGACCGCACAGATTAACCTTTTTACACTGTTTTTAAATATTATTAAATACTACTTTGTATTGAGTTTTTTTTTTAACTATACAATTTTGATATTTTTTGACATCAAATAATTAATGTTTAGTTGACAAACATTGCAGGTTGCAGACTGCACAATTACTTCGATCATCATCTCATCGTTTCTTTAATACTTGCAATTTAATAAATCCTCACAGATGAATGATAGCAGCTAACACTCAAAGACAAATCTATATTTTTATATTGGTTTGGTGATTAGATGATTATTTATTTTTATGGTTATTAGTTAGAAAGTTAATAGTTAATGCGTTATTAGTAGATGGTTTCATGGTTATATAGTTAAATACTTAGATGGTTAGATAGTTTTATAAGCTAGCTATAGATGTTAAATAGTTATACGGTTATGCTTTTATATGGTCAGATAGTATTATAGTTATAGCTATTTTATTTAATAGGTACATGGTTAGTTAGTTAAATTATTAGATGGTTATCCAGTGAGATGTTTTGATAGTTAGATATTTTCATGTTTAGATAGCTAGATGATTAGATAGTTAGACGGTTAAATGGTTGGATGGCTAGACAGTAAATGTTTAGGTTTTTAGATACTTAAGATGTTTAAATACTTAGATGGTTAGTTACTTAGTTGATTAAATAGTTGGGTGGTTAGATAGTTATATGGTTAGGCAGTTAGATGGATAGGTGTTAAGATTGTGTTAGATCCTTAGATGGTTAAATATTTAGATGATTTATTAGTTAGATTTTTAGAACCGATATGGTTAGAAATAAGATGGTTGCATAGTTACTTGATTATTTAGTTCGATGGTTAAACATATATATTATTAGAAGTTTAGACAGTTAGTTGGTTAGATAGTTAGATGGTTAGATACGTAGATGGTTAAAAATGTAGGTGGTTAGACGGTTAGATACCCATATGGTTAGACAGATGGTTGGATAGTTAGATGGTTATATCGTTAGATAAATTGAAAATATGAAGTTTTGAATTTTGGTTGTACTTATTGATGGCTAGGTGTAAGAAACCCTTGGCACGTGAGACAATCTAAAACTTTTTACAAAACTAAAACAGTTTTGGTATTAAAACAAGTTAGCATACCTACATATGTTATTTACCCAAAGCTGTAAATTATGATTGAAACAAAATTGATAATGGCAAACAATATACTTCGTCAGAATAGTGTTAATATATTAAGTTTATAGAATCTATATTATGTAATCTTTTGCATTTATACAATATTGTATTCTGAAATAAATTTTAACAAAACAAAACTGCCTTCACTAATACTTCTGCAGGTTAATTTATCGAAGTAAGTTTTTTAAACGCCAAATTAACACAATTTATAAAGGCGGCATAATTACATTAAATCAGGCAGTTGTAAAAAGCCGCGGTAGGGCTCCGTGATGGATGCAGGGCGCTGAAGAATAGTCTACGGGTTTATTTACGGACTCAGATCATCGCCGCGATAACCCAGAAGCAAAGAATACAGACTGCTAACGAGGCTAAAGAAAGATTACACCTTTTGTTTGGTTCAACAAATATTCAAATGTTTGTAGGAACAAAGTCTACTAGGAATGTTGTACGGGTTGTATTAACATGTTTCTAAACTAATGGAACATTTACATCTCATTGTCAGGAGACAGTTTACTAGGAAACAAAAATAAACTGTGTCGCCGGACTCTATTTTAACTCTGGGCTACACTTGTTTTATCTTATTAGTTTTTAATTTTGTACCTTAAACGGTAGGCTTTCTAGAGTATGATTTCTTGTTCCAAGTTTGTTTGAGTAAGTAAATTTTCTGTGTACATTTGAAACATGTATTCGTCGTACTCGTCTTCAGAGTTGAAAGTGTGATACAGGTCCCAATCGTCCCAGTAAGACCGTTAAATGATCAAGGGGATTTTTCTTTGATCTTTTCGTTGCCAAAATTGCGACGAAATTTACACACAAATATTACAACAAAATTATAAGTGTATTACTTCATTAAAATTAATTGTGTTTAATATTATCAATTATTAGACCTACTACGAAATTTTTTAATTGCAATTTCTATGAACAAATTATTCAGCAGGGCTCATTAATGAGCGAAGATTATTTGGGGATGGTCATATGGGTCAAAATAAAGAATAATTTGAGGTGAGCTGAGCGAATTTCCAAACTTAAGTTATGTTTTAGGGTTTCAACCAACTATTTAGGAAATTGGTTTGCATTTTAGCTTCCAGGCCCGGCAGTCGAGCTGCTTCTTTCTGCTCGCAGGTGATAAACTCGCTTTGCGATTTTGTACCTCGACCTTGGAACCTCGGATTATGTACTGCTTCGCTTCGCTCGCAGTGGACAAACTTGATTTGTATGGTACTTTAGGTTTTGATCTATTTTGGGGGAACCAGATGGAGAATAATCTCCTATATTTATTTTGTTTTGTATAATACAACACAAAAAATAATTATAGTACGAAAACTCTCAAACAATTTTTATTTCTGGTCAAAAAAGTGCTTCCGGTTATTGGATTTTTCTAATTTTTTTAACTGGTCTTAGGGACTGAGAATAACAACGAATGAACCAAATTCGGACTAAATCGGACGTAAAATGCAGCCGTTAGAGTGGGAACACAAAATACATGTTGCAATATACAATTTCTAAATTCACCCCAAAACGTGTTCTGGGGACTATGTTCTGTGTTCATTGACTACTCCCGGCCCGAGGTCTAAATTATAAGAGTCACTGCAATAGCTCATCTTTTCTATGGAACTTCGCTAAAAACTTTCTATAAACATATGTTTGAAAAATAACTTCTTTTACGACCATTTGGCCAAAAACCAAAAACCTTTTTGCGTTTTTGATAAATAATTTATATCTCTAAATGGCTTAATCGATTAAGTTTAAATTGTGCACGGAAATAATGCAATAACAGTAAAAAAAACGTATAAAAAATGTCAAAAGTAAATTTGTGTAGCCCTTCCATTCCTCATATAATTGTATAATGGTCAAAATTATAGAATAAGGGATAGTAATAAACCATCGTACATTGTTGAGTAATTCTCTGTTAATGTAATGCATCGTCAAACTAATGAACGCTAAATGGAGATTGTGTTAATGTTACACTTGTTCAATAATTTTCAAATCAAACGGGTTACACAAAATTACTCAAGCATGAAAATGTTCCTTAGTTATTGTAATTTAAAATGTTTTAATTGACGCCATTTACGGATTATAGGAACAAGTAGATTATGTGTTGTCTAACTATCATAAATGTGTAACTATCATATACCCCATCTATAACGTCTTTCGAGATAAAAATTGGTACTTACATTTTTGAAAAACGTTGATAATTTAAACGCAATCGGTTAAACCGTCATAGATATATGTTATAAAGTAAATAAAACAAATGGCGGATATTAAGTAAAACAATCGTTACCGGTCGTGTGTTTTCTTTATTTTGACCCAAATGACTCTTCCCTGAATAATGTCCGCGCTTTAGATTACAGACCAAGTCAGCTAAATAGCCTTCCAGCATAAATCACACTAGCAGTTTATAATTAGGTCAACATGATATATTTACCAAATTGTGAAAGCATAATAGCAGATTATAACACGGGAATGTACGTTTAATGGTTTACAAATTAGATTATACTATACACCACAATTACTCAACTGTCTGTTGTTTAATTTTATGTTGTTAGAGGATTAATTTATGGAATTAAAAGGCAAATAATAGATTAGATATTTATAACAGTTTTATGAATACGTTTTGGTCTAATACAAAGGGCATTTTATAAATTGTTGACGTATATATATCTATGTTTTAAATACAATTAAAGATATTATTTATAATTAATTTGACATATTTTTCGTAATTCTAAAGAAATAAATTGAAATTAATTGAATTGAATTAAAATTGAATTAATTAATTTCGTAATTCTAATTGTAATTAAATACTTTCGTAATACTTGTAACAAAGTCCAATCGTTTAGGAGATACTTAAGATCTATAAAGCATATCTTTTTTTTTTAAATTCAAATAACGGTAGTGCTGTGAGAAATAGGATCGTATTTTTCTTCAACTAATCAATTAATTCATATTTTTTTATAAAATTTATGCTTGTAAAGTGTCATATTCTTTTTTAACGAAATCGAAATGGAAAAATATTTTTTTAATAAAATTTATTTTCTCCTCGACAAAGTGTAGAAGTATTAACTAATTTTACTCGAAACCTAACAGTAATAAGATCAGTTTAAGATCAGACCTGTGCATATATAACTCACTTTTTTTCATTGTAATGTGCAGTTGCAATTCAGAAACACCGAATCACTTCACGTAGACGCGTATAATATAAAAATCACGTGACACAATGGCTGCTTAACATTGGTAGGGATAAGTCTGAAAACCTCATCAGGTCTGTGTGTAGTTTGTAAGTGTATTGTAAGTGTACGTAGTATCAGGATGTGAATATATGATACAAGTGTTATAAATAAGACTATGTATGAAAGTTTATGTGTTTGTTGTATATTTATATGCGTAGCTTAAGTGCACTTGAGTATAAAATCAATGAGTCTGTATTATGTATCATGTTGTGTATGATTGATACGAGTGTGATTTAAGAGATGTGTGCTTTTGAAATACTTGTGTGTTTGGTGTATATGAATAGGAGTGGGTATGAACTATTTGCGTATGTATGAAGTTTGTAGACTACATGCAAGGCTATGGATGTATATGCGGATGTGTCTCAGAGACTGTTTCTGATTATGTATGTATATGTGAAAATATGCATGTATGTGTTTATATATGTATATTTATTTTTAAATGTGAGTACATCAACGGGTATAGTTAAAAAATTAGTCTGGCATATTTTATTTCCTTTTTTTCATTACTTATTCCGTCGTGTGTTACTTTTATATTTTTTATTTTTGTTTCTTCTCGTCTTGTTCTTTTTATCTTCCTCGCTATTTGTTTTGTCTCTTGGCTTTCTCTATATATAACTGTATAGTACTACTACACTGCCACCGCCAGAATAATAGAAATAAGCTATTTAAAATTACCATGTCTGTCATGATATAGTTTTGATCGCATTGCATGTAAGCAGCCAACTCATTACCTTCACATAGGCTTAAGCTCATGTAGGGATTATTCTTTCGAACAAAAATGTAAAATAATTTAGTAGAAAAGTAAGTAAGAATAAGCATTTTTTATTTAATTTCGTTTCAATAGGATGTAGAATACATGCGAAAAGGTTCAAATATCTGATAAATAGTTTCAAATAGATAGAATCTAGCTCCTGTGTATCTATACATACAAATATACAAATATTTCGTCCTTAAATTGCTTGTCATGATATACAAAGACTGGGGAGTTGTGTGATGAACTCCTAAAAGTAGGTTCGATCCAGTAGACGTTCCGCCTAAAACAGGTTGCAAAATTAATAATGTTGTTAAATTCCTCCGTTTATTATTATCAGCTGTTTCATAATAATGCATCCTGAATTGTGCAATTCGTGAACGCCACGAGGAAAGACGCGAGGTAGCATCTATCATGGTAATATATAATTTCGGTTCATCCAAAGGCGCCCGAGTCAAGTCAAGTTAGGTTAGGATTGACACGGTCTTTGTTTTATTATTTACCGGTCACTCGATCAAACAATCAATGGATGAATCGATCATTGTCCGGTTACGACTCTGCGCTTTAATAGCCCCACGGACTCGGCTTCAATAATGATCGGCTGGTATACATTATTCAAATGGTGGTTCAAGGTTTTTGTATACAATACCCGACCGTGAATGACATATTTCTTGAAAGTCAATTTGACGCTCTTCACCGACTCTTTAACCAAATAAATGTCCCAACGTTGAATGGCATGACTGTAAATGCACCGTCTACTTGCTCAGATAAACCGTCTTATTGGTCACGTTTTAAAAGCAACTTCGTGGAAATTTGTTGAGCTCTGAGTAGCGCGTATCACTTGGAGGTTATAAAAATATAATTTGTCAATTTAGCGTTACGCCATGTTGTAGGCCTTTGAACCGGTTTGACACTGTATGGAACAGATATTAAACATTAATATTTTATTGCAAGGAACGGTATTTATATAAAATAATAGTGGACTCGGCAATGCTTCGCTATTGCTTGATTTTAATATATATTTATCTACTATATATTCATGATGAGATTTGCTTTAAGGTTATAAATTTCATATAAATATATACTTTATCATCAATATATTCGTTTATACACATTTAAAGACGAGATACCTATTCGTTTAACTTCGGAAACATTCGTACAACATATAAACATATTTGATGATTAATAATTCCTTCACTATAATATTAATAACTTCTAAATCATTTGATCTATCAATATGAAACGAAGATTTATCATTGATCATATTTCTCTAAACAGCTCTTGTACTAATATCTGTAAATAATTATGAATTATTAGTGAAATTAGTTAAGCAGTTTTTGAGCTTATAGAAAATATAAGTGTATGGATTATTATTTAATTTTAAGGGTTTTTATTCTATTTTATACGTTTGACTTAAGTAATAAATTTTGAAATAGTTTTTATATCACTTAAAAATTATATTAAATAATTTTAGATTAATAGTTAGTAGGAAGTTATGTTAGTTTAAATTTATTTTAAGTTTATTGGGGGATTTCATCCCCTTAGGCTATGGATAAACTGAGAAATTTTTAGAATACCTTATTTTAATTTCTTTGATTGTAGTGACCATATGCTCTTGGTACTAATATGTCTAAATTCTCTATATACAAAAATTAATGTTTATTTATTTGTTTCTTTGCTTCTTTCTTCGTTTCTTTCTTCTCTGTAGGCTCAAAAACTGTTAGACCGATTTAGCTAAAAATATCACACTTTATACATGTCGTTGTCAGGAATGTTTAGGCGTTTCAATTAAAGCATTCTAAGGGGTTGAAATAGGGTTGCTAATCCAACGCAATAGTTATAAATTAAAATAACTTCCTACAAACTATAAAGTTAAAATTATGTAATATTATTTTAAGTTATATACGAAACTATTTACAATTTGATTACGTAATTTAAATGATGGAATTGAATAACTACCCTTAAAATGTAGCCTAAAAGTAATCTACTTACTTTTTCTACATTCTTTAAAACTCCACAACTAATATAACTAAAATTTCGCAATTTAGACATATTAGTACCACGATATTTTAGAGAATATTGTCACTACAAACAAATATATTTAAATGGGGTAGCTTTTCCTATTCAATTAAAATAAATTATACAATATTCTACAAACTAATAATCTAAAATTGTTAAATATTATTTTTAATTGATGAAAAAAACATTTTTAATTCGATTACTTAAGTCAATGGTATTAAATGTTATAACTACTTCCTTCAAATTAAATCAAGTAACAGCGAAACATTACCGGGTCTACTAGTAATATAAATATATAAATAATTTATTTTTTTATTTTTAATAGGCCTACACTTATATAAAATCATATCTAAATAATCCTTTTAAATTTATACATATGCCAAGTTAAAAATCCCCTCATCATAGTTATTTAGGCCTACATAAAGTTTTTGTTTTTAAATAATATTATTTTAAATAATGCACTTCTGATGTATATGTAATTAATCTGCCTGTGATTTTTTACGGTTTCTTACAAGTTTACTAGTAATAATTTAACACTAATACTAATTTCCTTAATAATTTAGTTATTATAATAATACAAATCTTGAAGCAGGTAAGGCTGTTTTTAAAACGATTACTTTTAAAGACATGTAATCTTACGCAGTATTCGGCTTACATTTCATTTTAAATTCATTTGAAAAACAATCCCTCCCTCTTAAACTTGCCTTTAAGGGCACTGAGAGTAAAACAATTCAATTTTAGTTTCAACATAGTGCCTAAATAGATTCATTCGTTAGCTGTTGGTGGTCTGATATACAGGGTATCCTCTTTTTAAATGGGTTACCATTGGTATCTTGTAAACTACAAATCTGATATCAAACTTTAAATGGAAAAAATTTCCTTTTTTTGAGAAGTTACAAAATATTTGTAAATGGGCACATTTTAAATATGGCGGTCAACTATCAAATTTCCTAACTATCGGTTATTTTAAGGATTTGTGTTTTTTATGGGTGTTTTTTATACGACTAACCATTTAAAAGTTAAATCGGTATAGGTTTTTTTTTTTAAAAACCTAACCGAGAGGAAGATATTTATATGGAAACTTTTGGAACAATGAAAAAGTTATTAACAGTAATAAAAATTGTTTAGACAAAGAAATAACTTTTAAAAATCAACAACAATTTTAATTTTTATTTTTTTTAAACCATAATACACAGAAATTAAGTGACAAAACTATAAACTATAAACTACCAACACATGAAACATAAAGTTGGTAACAGATGTTCAATATCAGTTGATTTAGATTCCAGAATTCAGTAAAATCAAAAATCATCGTAAAATATAGGGTGTTCCATAAGCAAGACGACAGTTAGCAGCCATTTCCCAGTAAAGAAACATTGAAACTGTACTTTAAAATTGCAACTTTTAGGCTAATAAACAGAGGGCTTTCATTAAACAACAGTTTGCAAAATTACAATCAACAGCTGAATTAGCTGATAATGAACATCTGTAACTAATTCCATTATTAATGTGTGATTTATGGTTAGAAAAAAAATTAACAAATAAACCTTTTTAGATTTAAAAAAAGTTATTTCTTTGTCTAAACAATATTTTATTAGTGTTAAGAACGTTTTCATTCGTACAAAACAATTCTATATACAAATGACTTCCGCTCGGTTAGAGGTTTTTAAAAACTTTATACCGCTATTACTTTTAAACGGTTAGTTATATCAAAAAACACCAAGAAAAAAATGTCTTAAAATAACTTATAAAATTAAAAATCATCACAAAATACAGTGTGTTCCAAAAGTAATTCGAAAGTTGACCGCCATATTCGAAAATGAAGGACATATACAAATATTTAAACTCCAAAAGAAGGAAAGGTTTCCTTTTTAAATATTGCTGTCAGATTTGTAGTTTTCAAGATACCAATGGTGACCCATTTAAAAAAAAGACAACCTGCACACTTTAGAGACGCACGAACGAAATATTATCAGGAAGTTTCAATATGTCATATTTTAGTACTAAACAAAAATATGTCCTAGAAGGTGGACAAAAATTGACTATTTCCAGCCAGGGGACAATGTGCGACAGCTATTGGTATATTAAACAGTTTGTTTCTACACAATATGTATTAATGCAACACTGGACGTACATTTTGTATTACAAACAGGATGACTGGTAATAAGTGTTCAAACATTTTTGGTGATAAACTATTTGGTGCCAGTGACAACAGAGTGCAGTATGTATGTACAATTTCCAACAAAAATATCGTAAAATAATCTAGGCGTAGTCATGTTCAATATTATATATTATCGGTGAAAGTTGAAAGTTTTTGTTATTGTACAAAAATTAAGAAAATTAATTTGTTTATGTATCTAATATAATATGATTTATTAGGTGTACAATTTCTTTCAGCCTGAATACGAAAAGAAACATGGAATGATTAAATAAATGCTGTACTGATTTATATAACATAATTTATTCTCAAGGAATTTTAAATAATAATTGATTGGGCTCCATAAATATAAAAAAGTACTTAATTTTTGAAATTAGGTTTTGTATTTGTTTTAAAAGTTAAATTGTATTTATATATACAAAAAATAAACTAAAACAAAGTATAATTGGGTTTAAAATCAAACAACTACAGTTTCGTTTCAAAGTTGCCTCCTTTCTCCATAACCCATCCCTTCCTTGTTTTCCCATATCTTTCGCAGTTATATTTTGTCCCAAATTATTCCTTCACTTTCTCATCAGTTTCCATTTTCCTGTAACATAATTATTTTTTCGCTATTCACCACAGTCGCGTGTAGCAGCACAAAAAAAACAACAAAAAACATGGGTTTATATCCAAAGATCTGGTATTTATTTCAACATTCCATGTATTCAAGTTGTAAGGACTCTGTATAAAGCGGGACAAAAGGAAAGTTGAATTACATTATTTGAAAGCTTATTTATTAGGAAAGTATCAATTACATTTGTACCTCATAAATGTAGTTTCTGAAAAAGGCGGTAACACTTAACAAAACATGCGTGCATAGTCAAGAAATGTAATTATTGCGTGTACAACTACTGATTTTTAAAATATTATTAAACCAAGAGCAACTAGTGAAAACATATTTATACCCACTATGTTGTACCAAGTAGTTTATCGCCAAAAACTGTTTAACACTAGATCACAAGCCATCCTGTATATTAATTGTAATTAAAACAATACGTATTTAGGAAAACATTGAATTTATAAAGTAAGTTCAAGGAACTCAAGAATGCAAACAATCCAGTTTAAATCAGAGTAAACGCTTTTTGTCCTTTTAAGCGACACAAGTATAATCCAAAGGTATTCAAGTTACTTACATTTATGACAGAACCTTCAGGATTTTGTTTAATTAAAAAGGGTAAGCTCTCCCGAAATGAAACAATTTACCACTCTTCCTTCCTCTTAATGGGAGTACACAAACAATTAAAGAGACGAAATTCTCTCAAGATTTCAAAAGGGGAAAGTGTGTTTACCTAATCTAAGTTTACTCGGTATCCTTAACCGTACCAGCTTTCTAACTTTATCAATTAATTAATTTGTTTACTCTGTTCGGATTTAAAGCTCAGAGTTTGAGACTTTTATATTTTATACTTTATAGCATATTTTAATCTGCCATTAGATAATTATTATATATATGTAAGTAAAATTAAGTGAAAACTTAATCAATCAAAATACCCCAAAAGAAAATGTATACATATAAATAATAAACAGATTGTAGTTGTCCATTTGAAATAAAACCTCGGCTTATTAAAAATTATTAATGTTGCTACAACAATCAGCTGTTATTAAATATTATAAATTGGACTGTAGGTTATTTCTCGGTATCAGTTTAATTAAAAGCTGATTTCATACTTAATAATAATGTGTACCTATAATTACTGTTGGGTTAGTTTTTTTAGTCACAATTCTGGTGATTATAGCTTATCATTACTTCTCGCCTTAAAGTTGCAAACAAATTGTGGATATAACGATTATATTGAAAACAATACTTTTACGTTCTTCAATTAAAACGATTTCGAACTGGTTCGATATTCTAAATTTGTTTAAAATGCCTTGTCAATGACGTCACTGGCGAAACCATGGTTGGAAGACTCAAAAACATTTTGTAGAATTTACTAAATATTGTGTTTGTTTTTTTTTTCATTAAAATGGAGTTCTACGAAGTACCTTCGATGAATAGTGTAAATTGTATAAAAGAAGCTTATAAACTTATGATTTCATCAAAAGAAAAATAGGCCAAAACAGAACATGCTGATTTGGTAGCCATACACGTCAATGAGCGGGCATGACAAAGAATCAGATCTGTATCTTTACAATTTAACCTAAAAATCGTAAACATGACTTTAAATGGTTCACATAATTATTGTTGAAGTACTAACAAATATACGACGAAAAAATCAGCTGTTACATGTTAACGAATACATCAAACAATATGCCTACTTATACGTAGAGTCGCTTTTATAGGAATTTATTTTTAATTCCACTTTCACGTTCGCCTAATTTGATTTGATTACACGTAATCATAAATGGCTAAATGGAATTTCCTAAACATATCCTGGAAGCGTATTTTTGTAAATAAATTAAACTAACCTAACATTTGTTTAAATTCTAAGTTGTGTCTGTGCATAGGCCTATAAACTCAACTATAAATTCAACTATTTTGAACTATAAATTCAATCACGAAAATACAAAAATTTGTACAAATATCATGGATAATAAAACACACTGCTCATTTTAAAGTCATTATTGCAGTACCTTCGGTCAATAGTGTAAGTCGTATAGACTGTGATCCATTATACTTTTTCGAAATAAAACTGAAGTATTTGTATGTCTTGTTTATCTGTTGTTTGCGTGCATTTTGCTGCTCAACTTTATTTGAGGATACAACTCTAGCAATCTTCACTAGCGCCTTTAGTATCTCGACCTCTGTGATCTTTAATATTTAGTGTGTACATTGTTCAGGCAAAAAGTACCGACCTGCTTCCATCGCCTGTTTATAACTAAGTTACACAAACATTTACATTCCTAATCCTGTACCTCACCTTTATCGTTCAGATGGAGGTACGCTAACAACACAGGTACAAGGCCACCTATATAAACTGCTGATTTTTAACTCTATCCCTCCTATTGAAAACAATAATCTTAGAATTATTATTGTAGAAAACATTTGTACACCAACGTGTTTTGAAATAAAATCCCTTTAGAAAACACGACTAAATAACCTTTAGCAAACATCACGTTTGAAATAGAATTAAGCTTTATTAAGTTGTAAAACAGGAATCGTGTTTGCAAAGGTTAATTACACAAACCATTGTTTTAATTAGTTCCAGTATTGTATGGCTAATAGGTCACTTCGACAATTCATTAATATTCTAGATCTATTTCAACGGCAAACATGAGTTTTGTTTTGCTTTTTAAACTTTGGTATATTTAAATAATTTTAATATATTAAGTCTAGTTAAAGAATTCATATTTTATACGGTTAAATAAACTGTGCAACGTTTCATTACTAAATGTTTTATAAACTCTTCTAAGTGCTATTTATAAAGAATATTGATAAGGTCAATATATGTTAAATTAAAATATCAATAATAATTCATACTTCTTTGTTTTATCCTTTATTCAATACAACATTATTTAAAAGTTGACGAAAACAAAATGTGTTGTTAAATTGCATCTAAAAATAGACAAATCGGATGGAAAATGTTTAAGGAAAAACCAACACACAATATTCAGTAAAGTAAAATTACATAAATAATTAATTACATTTGATTTTTACTAAATACTTTGAGTATGGTTTGTGTTTACAATGGAGTTCTACCAAGTACTTCGGTCAATAGTATAAAGCGTAGGAAACTGTTTCTTTATTGTATTAACACAATATTTTGTTAAGTATTATGCTATTAATTATAATTAAGAATTCATACTTTACGCAATAAATTAAATATTTAAATACCTAAGATAAAATTGACTGTTTTTATGAAATTCTTCCCATACCTAGGAACTAAGTTTTTAACTGTTTGCCATAAAATATTGAAAACTGAAAAAATAAAAATACATTATCCGGTTATTAAGGAAAATTTTTATTGAAATATAAACTATTGAACTCTATTTTAAAGTATTAACTTAATAATGCGTGAGTATGGGTGTGGGAAAAACCTATTTTTTGTGTATGTGTTGGCGAGGGAATATGTGTATGCATACTTTACATATGTGTGGGAGTTGGAGTGAGTACCTATGTGTGTGTGGAGGGGGTTTCAGCGTGTGTCTTTCATTTATAAATAGAATAAGGAATTAGGTTAGTTTTTTATTAAATGTAATTTAGTATCCTATTTAAAGCAATTGTGATAGGAAGTCAGTTATTTGTTTTAATTTGTAACCTTACGTAAATTTATTATTTTTTTTTTTACTGGGGCCAGTCGGTTGTGGTTTTTAACTTTTAGACCATGTAAATTAATTTCATAATGTTTTTTGTTTTAATATTTTATGTTTAGTATGCAGATTTACTATAAATTAGTTTTCAAGTATATACATACATCTCCAGAAGCATTTATTTGTTTCAAATTTAGTTTTTTATATATTTTTTGAATATAAAGTTTTGTAAAAAAACAAATATTTGTATTTTGTAAAAGAAAAACAAAGAAAAAATTATTCAATAATAAAATTCTACAAAATATTTTGATATGTCTAGTTTGTGTTCTGATATTACTTCATATCCAATAGGATATTAAAACAATTATTAAATACTGCATTATAGCTGTTTTAAAAGAAACTAATTTTCTCCGCAATTATGTACTTTGTCAAGAGTTTTAAAAGTTGATTTTAATGTGAAATTTAATTCATAGAATTATAAAATATTTTTTTACGGAAATGAGTTTTAAGATCGTAAAATAAACAGTGTAAATCTTCATTAAAAAATGTGTAAACTTAGTATAAACGTGTAGAAATGTTATTGGAGTTTGTTTGATTGATGTTTGTTTGACTGATTGATGAGGGACTTATCTAAACAATAATATTTAAAACTTCTTTGCTATATCTTTATTTACTAAGAAATAGAGTAACTCCAAATTGGTTATCATTATTGGGAAATGTTTGATTAAATTTGATCTGAAAAGAGTCGAATCAGAAATAAATATATATTTTTTGTACTAATTTATTAAGTATAGTAAACTGTCGATTATTAGCGGAATTGTTTGGGGCGGCAAACGCAGATAAGCGAATTCCACGGATAAGGACGAATATCAACACAAAAATGGTTTTAAAATGTTTCATTTACATTTAAATGACAATACGCACAGTTATAATATATATTATAAACAGTAATATTATTTTAATTTTTTGTCTTTCTTTTTATTCAAAAATCTTTGGAACTATTTTTTTTAATTCCATGATTTTATTTATTGAAAAAGAGGTTCGTGGATAATCCTGAAAGAGGAAAATCAATAGTTTACTGTACTATAGTAGGCCTACATATTTCCCCCTAAATATTACTATAAAGCTTTTTCCAATATTTGTAACCTATATATATTATAAGATGTAAATATTGACTGTGGGTGTAAACAACGTTACAAATGTTTTGTTATTTAAAAATGATATCACAAACCATATCAATCATTGCCCTGTGAAAATGTAATTTTAAAGTCGTGGAAATCTTCTTTCGAATTGAAACAAAGTATGTAATTTTTGAAAACATATTTTTATAAAATTATTTCAGTTGTAGTTTTTTATTGAAAACAAGTATTTTTTGTGAATAACAAGTTTAAATATATATTTTTATTTAAACACAATAATAATTTAAATTCTTCAACCATTCATTGTTATTTTATTTATCCCGCAAAACATTTCTAATTAAAGTCACTAATAAATATTTGTTAAGTACTAAATATTTGTTCATTAAAATAGCTCAAATATTCATACATTTTAAATATTTAAAACATATTTATTAACTATTTACTCTATACAAGATAGCAATAAATATTTTCCTGAATTTGTTTCAGTTAAAGTAGGTTTATAAACTCATAACACTATTTAAATTTGAAGTTTAAAAAAACGAAATTGGTCAACTCAAACTAGATTTTATATACATCAATATTTAATTTTGAGAATTATATTATTTTCTACGATATACTTTATAGGGACAAACTTAAACTAAAATTACCACACAAATTATACGTTCATTTATTCAAACGTGTTTCAACGACAAGTTATCCATCTTCAGTGACGCTGATTTGTTTATTGTTTGAGGAAATAAATAGTGTTCAGTTTTTTATACTATCAATTATAGAGTAAAAAAGTTCCCGGAATTAATTTCTAGAGACCCCCAGCGCAGTCTCCCTTGAGAAATTTGTTTTGCAGCAGTTGGAACTACTCCTTGGGAGTAAATATCGGTAGTGGGGTTATAACAGTTGCCTTTGTTCACCGGTGGAGAGTGCTTATCGTGTGCCTGCAATTTTTCAATTTAGTTAAAAAAAATTGGCGTAAAGTGAATAGCGAGGAAGTTCTGTATTTTGCTTCAAAAGTCATCTTCTGAGACTCTTGAGCTTTAATTCAAGCTTACGGAGACGATTTGATGAAGAAGAGTCAAGTTTAAAATGGTACGTTTTTGTGAAGGTCGCGTAAGCACTGAAAATGACCTCGTAGTGGACAATCTTCAACCTCAACCACTGATGAAAACATTGAGCAAATTTTTGCTTCATTTCAACGCCCCTGCACATCGGTCCCTGTTTGTTAATGCGTAATTATCTAGAAAAGAACAGTGCACCACGCTAGAACGTCCAGCCTATTCAATCGACCTCGTACCAGCCGATTTCTTCCTTTTCACGCGGTTGAAGATATGGTTGAATTGAAAACGATATACAAATGCTAAGGCAGTCAAGCAAAAAGATACGAAAGCCATGAAAGAACTTCGACCAAAAGAGTTCCAAAAGTGTTTTGTAGAGCTGTATAAACTTTTTGGCAAGTGTCTTGTTGCAGAAGGATAGTATTTTTGAAACTTCGAGGTGGTTTAAATTGTTTTCATTTTTGTACTGTATATATTTAGACATTTTTAGGTTTTGTATTTTTATGTACTTGTTTTCAATATAAATTATCATTTCTCATTTGTTAATGTAATTTTAAATTATGTATAGTTTTGATTTTGTTAATGTACAAAAGGAACAGCAATAAATATTCATTTCATTTAATTTTGATCGAAAATAAACTTTTTTAACTTTGTTCAATAAATAAATTAAACCAATTCCGGGAACTTTTTGACTTTAGTAGTAGATGTATGTTAGACAGACAATATCTACCAAAACGTATTTTCTGTTTGTTGAGTATTGGGAGCAGATGATACACTCTAGCCACAGGATGTTTATGAAAACTATGACGAGATTATCTATTTAAGTAGCATCTTGAAGTTTAAGATCTAACAAACATTTTACAAAAGAGATTCACCTGGATCAGATAAGATAAATATGAGCTTCATTGTTGAACAGCTTCAGCTTACGTCCACTAACTAAATAGGTTGCCTTTCTTGTATGTCCGCTGGCGTAAGTGTGAAAGGAGCCAAATTGGGCGTTTACAATGTACAACATCAACATTTATGAATATTTTTAAAATCTTCAGAATTAATTACGTTACTT
>JAGFPH010000035.1:1146998-1190082 GCA_018207615.1 Philaenus spumarius
ATTTTATTCCGTCTGGTTCCTTCAAAATCGATGAAAACGCCAAATACCATAAAAGCACCAAACAATGCGAGTTTGTCCTATGCGAGCGAGCAGTCCATAATCCGAAGGCACATGGTCGAGGTGCTAACTCGCAAAGTGAATGTTTCCGCTATTCGTGGCCCTTCGTGAGTAGACCAATTTGGCAAATAGTTTGTTGGAACCCTAAACATATATACACTTAATTTTATAAATTCGTTCAACTCAAGTCAGCTGTTCATCTGCGGGATCAAATTACTACTGCTTTCTTAATTGTATTAATTTCTTCTTTATACCCTTCCGAAGCAAGGAGTAATTGAATCAAGTTAAAAAGTAACAAACATGGACAAAGACCGGGATTTAAACAAAGGAATTTTAGCATTCCGTGATCGCCTGGAAAGATAGGGATTATTGTTCCTTATTGTTAACATTAAAAAGACGAACACGACAGGTATTTGACATAATTAATGTTTTAATACATCATATTAGTTAGATTGAGTAAGAGAAACTTCGTAAACTGCAGGTAAATTGATCACCATTATCTAGGGTCGATCCTACGCAACCTGTGATGCGTTTCAAACTGCAGCAAACATAACGAGTGACTTTAGAATATGGGCTACTCTGTTTCTCTACGACAGATAGATTGCTTATAAAATTATTACTCTACAACCAATACCAAAATTTGCCTACTGTTTTAGATTATATAGGAATAGAGAGATATTTTGTTCTAGAGTATTGTTACTGAACCCATATGATTAGGAGCTTCAGCTCATTTTTTAATACAAAATCAAACGTTTAGTGTTCTTTTTTAAATATTATTAAAGAAGTTAAACGTAGAAAACAAGTAACCGGTTTTGTAACATTATTATGAAGTATCGATTGAATTAATAAAAATTATATTATTTATATTATTTAGGGTGTATATAATGTATTCTATTTCCTATTATTTTAAACCGAAAAGGAAGTAATATCACAGATTTACAAAAGGATAAGTTGGTAATCTACGAAACTAAAACAAAAGAATACAAACATATAGTACATAAAACGTTTACTCTAGAATATATTTGTCCTCGTTAATTTAAATACCAGTTTAATTTAAAAAAATATATATAAATATCTTTGATTATTAATAAATGTATTCATTTAAGGGCAAGCGTTACAAAAAGTTTTTGTATAAGTACAAGCTTTAATACTGAAGTCCGTCACTGTTTGTGACAAGGGTATTGTGTAATTTAATTTTAATTATCGTAAGATTTGTTTTCAATCTCAAATTGAAAAATTGTGTAATCGCTCTAACCCCTTTCAGTCACTTTAGAGACGCGGATATTGTTATTAAATGCGAGGAGGGTGCATATTTTAAGGGAATACGTAGAAAAGGGACAATATTTCATAATACAACAATTTAAAGAGTGTAGTATGCAAACTAGTTGTAAAATGACGTCAGTGCTGAAAATTCATTGGTTTTACATTTCTTTATATATTATACTTTTAAAGCAGTTACTATTAACTTAATTAAATTGTATTTATATGCTTGTACACTGAACAAGTGTTTAAGTTGTTATTAGCAAATTTCCATTAGAAAGATGAGCTACTGCATTGACACTTATGGAGAGACCTAAGATCGAAGTTAGTCAATGAGCAGCGATCATGGTCCTCAGAACACGTATTCTGTTGTCATTAAAAGTTTTACATTTGCCCGCACTATACGGCTGCATTTAACTCCCGATTTGGTCCAAATTTGGAACACAAGTTGGTTTTATAAGTAAATCAGTGGAGTTCTTTAGCCGAAACAATCCATCACCCGGCAGCACGTTTTTGACTGGAAGTAAATTAGTTTTGAGATTGTCCGTACTAGAATGATACGTGTTTCTTATTTCATTAAAAGACATCAATATAACCTACTAGGTTATTTTTCACATTTTTTTTGCACGACCTTATAGCTCGTTCAGGTTACTCAAAATCGATAGAAATGTAAAATACCACAAAAGTAATTTGTTGAAATCCACTAGGGAGATTGTATCTTGGCGCAGTTTCTGTTACGAGTGACGGCCGGGATGCAAGTTTGTCCGATGGTAGCGAAGCTAAGAAGTCCAAAATACTAGGATTCAAGGTCTAGGTGCAAACTCGAAAAGCGAATTATTCTGCTTTCCACTTATAATTATATTTCGTACACCCATTCAGCTATTCGCCGTCTTCGTGAGTAGACCAATTACCCAAGTAGTTGGTTGAAACCCTAAAACATAATATGTATACAATTTTTCATACTAAAATCCAAACTGTAAACTAGGCCTGTATAAAATTTAATAATTTATTTATAATATTTACTCAAATTGTATGATACTTATTATTTTGTATGATACTTATTATTTGATGTTCTTAGAAGTATACGAATAAGAGTGTTTTATTTACTAATAAAAATCCCGATGAAACTTGTTAGCCTATAAAACACATATCGAAATAAACTATTTATAGTGAACAAGAAAACTAATAGGGTTGCTTCAAATTAAGAAATACAACTTCTCTTAAGTCCATTCATCTCGTATTCCATTTAATTATTTAAATGACAAACACTGAAATATTTAATTATGTTTAGTATTCCACTCCGGCGAATAATGTCCTAAATAGACGGGTAAATGTTTGCTTTGGGAAATATACGGCCATTTAACTGCTACATATACGTCTTTGTCAAAGTAAATTGACATCGCTAAGAATAATATAAAATAGACTTTACTTTTGTACATTTACACGAAATGAGTCATTTCCTTTGTTTTTATTGTGCAATATAACAATTCTAGCAACATGGAGCTTATTGTCTCTATCGCCCAGGACTAAGTTACAAACTACTGGAGGATCTTTTGATGGCAACGTTTGTGAATGACATTTCAGAGTCTTTGTTTTTTTAACTGTAGATGGGTTGGTACACGTTTAAATATTGACACAAAAATATATTTTTATTTATATATTTTCCCTTAAAACTGACGAAAATTTTGTTTTTGACAAAGAATAATTGTCACTACAAATTTTAAGAAATCATTAAACATCTTACTAAACAAATTCTACTTGTATTGTAATGCAAAATGAAAGTTGTTAGTTACTGCCAAAATACATAATTTTACAAATTGATCAACTAAATTGTGTGGATGTGTATTTTATTTTGTTTTATTTTTTATTTTTTTATAACAAACCAAAATACTCATGTTTTGTAATTAATAAAGTTATGTAAATACATAAGATACATAAATTATAAGTGATTATCTAGTGATTTACTAGTTACGCAATAATGTTTATGTTACATAGTGAGGGGAAAGAGAAATGCTTACATAATTATGTCATTAAGCAAAAGAATATTTTATATAGATACTAGCTGACCCGTACGGCGTTGCCCGTGGTTGTTGGTATTTTCAGTCTTTTTGACGTAATTGTAATTATTTTTAAGTGTTACTTGAATACCTGTGCGTATCCTACTGTGGTCACGAAAAAAAGTCCACGCTATTTAGGAAAGCACTGAAAATTGTATTCCTGTAAACTACTATCTAACATGAAAAAGCCTTAAATATATCGTTTTAATTTATAGCTTTTACTAAGTTTGACTTTCACTTAATTTCATTGACAATGTTGCGTGCACCTACGGCCTTAGAGTAAGGTACCAAATTTCATTCCAATTCGTTCTTATAGGGATTTTTAGTAACTTTGATCCCCCTCCCCAAACCACACTAAAATTTCGAATTTCTTTGAACCCTTTCTTAGCGAGGGTTTAAATTAGCTGGGGGTCGTAGAAAAGATATTTGAATCACTTTGTAACATCCGCGTTAATTTAGGATGTAACAAACTGGTTCAAATAGAGTTTGTAATCATAAATGTATAGGCCTAATTAGTAAGAGATATATATTGTTTAGTATTTAAATATACAGTCTATATCAAAATAAAGCTACGAATGTGATATTTTAATGGCACTTAGTTTAATTCAGATGGTTTGTTTAGTTTTCAATAAAATATGTTTAAACTCGTGTATTTTTATGGTTATGCATGGTGTCAAATAATTTGTTTGTTATTATTATTATTGATAGCAAAAATATGTTTTGAAAAGTATTAAAAACTTCATAGTTATGATATATTTTATATAAACAATATTTTAAGCAGCATATCTCTAAGTAGGCCTATATAGATATTTAATAACCAATGTTTGAGTTGAATTATAATTCTGTAAGCATTTTTATTTGTGTTTGTTTATAGTTTTTCAATCTAACCTTAAAAAGCTGTTGGTTTTGAAGTGTATTAAAGTGATTATAATTTCCTAAGTAATGTTGCTATGGTAATACATGTAAACAAACATAAGCTTTTTATACGAACAGCTGTTTTTGTGAGCTATGGTTTTGAGTTCATACAATAAATGCTGTTCAGTTTCTTCCAAATTTGAAACTTTTTCGGGAAACTTTTCAAACTTTTCTTTACGTATAAACCTTCTATGAACTACTACAAACATTTTAAGACCAAAAATAGCCAAATCGGTCCAGCCGTTCTCGAGTTTTAGCGAGACTAAAAACAGCAATTGATTTTTATATATAATATATAGATTATATTTATATTTTATGTAACTAAATTTGAACTAAATACACAACTCATAGTTCTTTATTTATTTTATCATTTCATTAAATGTTATGTAAAAATAAAAATATTTAATATGTCCTTTCAAAATTACTTTTAAAATTTTCCATCTCTAAATTTAATCCGTTTATTTTTATTGTAGTTCAAACATCATAGATTTGTCTTTTTACTCAAATTTTTAACAACAAAATAATATGTATTAACGTAAACTGAGTATGCTAAGTCAGAAATTGTTTTAAAATCCTAATTACTATTAAGTCATACACCGTCGTGGGCTTTATATTAATAAGGAATTTGTAAATTGAAATAACATGAAAGGACAGCATTAAACATGCATTTTTTTTTTTTTAATAGAGCTATTTGAATATTTTACATGGAACTGTATATATTCACTCTAAAATTACTAATATGTTATTGAAAACAACATACATAAATAAGCAGCAAACTAATATAGTACAACACAACATGGTAAAATTTAATGAATAAATCAAGCGCTATTGTTGCAATTACAATTCAACTGTAAAGTAGAAACTATCAGTTTTATGCACTGTGTACAATCTAGGAAAACACGTTGCTTCTGACAGATAGGCCAGTATACACTTGTACATATTTCGTTGTCTTATTTATTATTTACAATAATATGAAAATGTCATCTTCCTGCTCCTTCCTCACTGTCAACTGACGTCACATTCTTGAAATACAATCACAACGGATCTCGTGCTTATGCTATCTTGTTTCCATTTGAAGGTATGCATGGGCCACAAGACGTAGATCTGGTTTCAGGGGTAGTTTTACTTTTAAAATTATAAAATTTCAAAGAAAGACAAAGCCGGGAACTTTGGGGTAACTACATTTTCCTGATATATTTAGTGTAACTAAAAAAAAAAAATACTTTACTGTACATTTTGGGGATTAAAGTTAGAAACCCAAAACTATATTATTTTAAAATAATGTTGAGTTATTTAAAAGATTGTATGTAGAAATGTGCATATAATTAATTCGTTTTTCTGATGTGAGTATAATTAATAGACTATGCCTGTGAACTTTTACGGTTACTTACTAGTGTTATATGTTATATGTTGTAGTATTTAAATCAACTATTCTATTTAAATTATGAATATTATATTTTTAGTTTAATTTTAAATTTTATTGCTTGTTCCCCGCTTTAATAGTTACGATTTCTTGTCTTTGTGTAATTGTCTTTTAAATTATTTGTTAACTTATATGTTTTTAATTGTTCGGGTGGTGATTGGTATAAAATTGTTATATGTTGTAGTATTTATACTAATTATTCTATTTGAATTATGAATATATATTTTTGTCAATTATTGTAATATTCAAAAATGTTAATTTATATTGGACGTAGCCTATGCAAAAAAATGTCTTTTGGCTTTAATAAAAATGAAATGAAATATGCTATAGCCGCCTTTGTTCTTATTTGTCCATTTTTGAACGAGTGACGTTTTATGTAGATCCATTAAACGCGTCTTCAGCATTATGTAAATGATCGTAAAAACTGTACTTATCCTCCATGAGGTGAACAACGACCCTCGCATGTTACGGCAGTAATTCCGTTAAAACCTAGTTTATGCTGTCGTCAGTTTATACGGATATCTTAAAATCCAAATTGCCGTTAAAGAAATGTAGTCGTATATGTGGCGTTTACTGGAGGGAAAACAACCCTATTTAGCACTTGCTCCAAATTGCTCAGTTAAAGTCCACTTGTTTGTAATGACTTCGTATTCTAGCATTAAATTATTAGATAGGGCAAATAAATACAATTGTTCTAAGTATAATGAGTGTCTGCTTAAAATACTTACCTTAACATTGTGGCTTCGGAACAGAAGCTGCCTCCACGATTTAAACAGAGTACTTTTATTGTATTTTACGTTTTGGTTAATATGGAGGGAACCAGACGGGCAAAACAAACAAAACGTGGAGAATAATCTCCTATATTAAAAATGTGTTAGATAAGACAACAATAAGTTTAATTGTAGTTCTACGAAAATCTATAAAAAATGTCTTTCAGTCTTTTAGTCAGAAAAACGTTGTTCCCGGATATTAGATTTTTTTGGCTAACAAACTCGTCGTATATATAATTTGTATTGACACCCAAATACGTAGTCTAGCTCCCATGATCGGTGCTCATTGGCCACTCCCGACCTAAGGTCTCCCAATAAGGTAAATAATACCATAGATACTATGGCCATTATTATCAGAAATGTTTTTGCACTTTATTGGTTTAGCTCTTACAGGATCCGTCGTTACTAAGTCACTACTGTCTGTTAATTTCTTTGTAAATGATAAAGGTTACTTACTGAAATACAAAAATATATAACGTTTGCTTACCCATTAAACAGAAATTTTGTGCTGCAACCAAAGTTTGTTACTTTAAAATATTGAGGTTACGTTAGCGTCACTGGGTTTTCGTTTAAAGAGCGTTAGTCAAATTATTAATTTAACGAAATATTTCCTGAGATTGCTGTAGTTCTGTCTGTTTTGTAAAGTTCTACATCTAAAGTTACGAAAAAATAATTTTTTAAATCGGATTAAATTTTGCTTGAAATGTAACAAAACCCTGCTTTCTTATATCTAGCTCGTCGTTGGAACACATTGAGAGTATTAAGGAAAGATAGTTCAATGAGGATAATGTATCAGCAATAAAATATCTGCAAGTTTCCATTATACTTTATCTTCGTCCGTCCTGTTCTTGTCGTTACTCAATCAACCCTTTTTGTATAAACAAATTACTTTACTTAGTATTTTAACACGTTATTGAACCCTTTGCTCGAGAGTCATATTCGCACTACTCTGGATTTTTTTCAAACTACTAACCCATATTTCAGACTTATACATTTTTAACTAGAATATAATTTGTTAGACTATTAATGTTTCCCACTCTTACTGTTATGAAAACTTAGTGTTACAAGTTAGAATAGATATGTTCCACAGCCCGTCAGGAGAACATTTCGTAGCTCACCAATACAACTGTAGATATCTGAACATGTGTAGGCGAATGTCTACTATACTGAAAAAATATAGATAATTGTTTAGTATACTTAAACAATATCGGCGATTTTTACTTAATTTAAAATTGTAGGTGATTGTTTTCTATATTTTAAATAAATATTCTGAGGAAACAAGGACGATTGTTTACTATTCTTTAAAAAAATATAGGTGATTGTTTAGGCCTACTATACTGATAACATATAGGCGAGTATTTACATATTAAAAAGATAATTGTATGCTATACTTGAAATATATAGGTAATTGTTTACTATTTTTAAAAGGCAATTGTCTACTATATTATAAAAATGTATTTGATTGTTTAGTATAATTTAAAAAAAAATATGTGATACTCAACAATACTGTGAAAATATTGACAATTGTTGGCATTACTGAAAATATATAAGTGATGGTTAACCATACTAAGAAAATATGGACGATAGTTAACAATACTGAAAAACACCTATGTGCTTGTGTACTGTACTGAAAACATATAGGCGATTGTTTACTGTGTTTTCTGTACTGATTATTACAAATTAATAATACGCTTATAAGCAAATCCTAGTAAAACAAACATAAGGTTGTCTAGAATGTGCTTAAAGAGTAAGGTTATGTTTGGAGCAGATGCTAAACATATACTTGATTCATAAAAACTAAGAATATTTTTATAACTAAATTCTATTATGTAAAAGCATAAGGTAATTTAGCTTTTGATTTAAGAATACCGTTAAACACTTGGAGCAAGACATTCCGATGCAACGGTAGATGATTCATAGCAGACACACAGGGATGGAAAACACATACATAATTTAATATTTTTCCTGGAAGCGGATATTCTATAATGATTTTTTAAAAAAAAGCTTACTAATAATGTTGGATTTTGATAAAAAAAAAACTATTTAGAAATGCGATATTTTATTAAATAATATGCTAAACGTACATAATTACTTCAAAAGCTTTTATATATTCCTTGTATTTAATCTACAGTAATTTACCAACCTTAACTGTTCACTGTATTTTGCAATTAAATTCGCATAATTATTTAAAAGTTGTTTAACATTAATACAGAACTAGTAGAAGAACTAAGTGTTCTAGCACAACGAAACTGATCTGTTAGACACATGACACAATACAGAACGGAACGACGCAAGTCTTTTTGATTTTGTATTTTAATGGAAAACTCCACCGGTTGTCCCGTACAGATTGTATTCGTGTCATCTGCTTGACAAGCCGTGACGAGACTTGTTTACATCAACATGGATGTTGTGAAGGCTGAGTTGACTAACGCGATTTTACCATTAAATTCGGTACTCTTGCTCCCCTTCCTATTAAGCCTATTGGATTGAAATGGAAAACATAAAGCCTCGTTATTATAATTGGTATAAAAAAGGCATCTCAATAACTAGACTTCATGAAATTTTATTATAAATTTTACTGTAAAATATAATAGGTGCGATATATACAGGGTGTATCAGGAAGAAACGGAAAGAATTGCAGGACGTGTTCTACTGGTGAAAATAATGAAAAAAGTTCCTATAAACATAGGTCCGAAAACGCTTCGTTTTCCAGATATCCGTCATTTTGTTTTTTGTACAAAATAATTCATATCTAGAGAACGGTTTGACTGATTCAGTTCAAACTTGGTATGAAGTTTAACCTGACAATGATATACCTCAAGAAAAATAAACGATTAAATCCAATAATGCGTTTCAAAATGGCGGCTGTTTGAAAATTACAAAAATAAATTACTCTAAAACCGTACATTTTAACGAAAAATGTCAAGACACCTTTTTTGTAGCCCTTTTGATTCCTTATCGAATGGTGTAACTGTCAAAACAATCGGATGAAGGATAACAGTTAAGTTATGTGTACTAATTGGTTTGTTCAACTCGGCATCCTATACCAACACAGTAAATACTACAATATTGTACGGACATTTGTTGTCATTACCTTTTAACTTAGCTATTATCCTTCATCCGATTGTTTTGACAGATACACCATCCGATAGGGAATTAAAAGGGCTACACAAAAGGTGTCTTGACATTTTTCGTTAAAATTTACGGTTTTAGAGTAATTTAGGTTTGTAATTTTCAAATAGCCGCCATTTTGAAACGCATGATTGGATTTATTTATTTTTCTTGAGGTATATCATTGTCAGGTTAAACTTCATACCAAGTTTGAACTCAATCAGTCAAACCGTTCTCTAGATATAAATTATTTTGTACAAAAAACAAAATGGCGGGTATCTGGAAAACGAAGCGTTTTCGGACCTATTTTTATAGGAACTTTTTTCATTATTTTCACCAGTAGAACACGTCCTGCAATTCTTTCCGTTTCTTCCTGATACACCCTGTATATATACAATTTGTAATAACAAACTTTAACCTGTTAATGAAGGTTAGAAAATGGTAACTGCAAGATGTTCTTAATTCCAATGAGCTAGTAGTAGGAAGATGTTCCGGTAAAATGCCATGATATTAGGACTTAATAGTAGGCTTTAATGCCTCTAAAAGTAGTATGATAAAGGTTTGACTATATAATACATCAAAATGAATAAGAAGTTATTTTAAGATAATTTAAATAGAACATAAAATGTTCTTATAGTTTAGTATGGAAACCAAATGTTTTGCAAATGTTTCATGCTTCATTGGACATAATTCACATCCTAAAACTATATACGGATTTCCAATTTGTATTATGCAACATTTTACAACTTCTATGATTTATTCAAAATAATGTATTATTCTTCGGGCTCTAGCTTCAGATTAGTTTTAATTAAAACATTTTAAATAATTATAAAATGTGATTTAACCTAACTTTTTCTCTCTCTCTCTCTAAAGAGTGTCTCTTGGGGTGTCCCAAGAGTGATATATATATATACCCCAATCATTCTATTATAAACGCTTTATTTCAAAATATTATGATAAAATGTAAACTTAAAATTTATAAAATATTAATGATTTGATGTTACTTCTTTAATAAAAAGAAAATGCATATATAATATATATAATGATTCATGAATAAAATAGTTTAACATGTACAGGATTTCATTTGATGTATAGGATTTCATTTGATGTATAGGATTAATTTCGATAGACATTAAAAGGATGAAATTATCAACTCCCGTGGAAAGGAAAACTGCCAACAGATGCATTTCAGTATTTCACTTTATCACATTTGATTCACATTGAAACTCAATTTCAACATATAATCTCCTTCATCACTAGTTTGCAACTAACACTTGAATCCTGCTGCTCGCCAACTTTAAATCATATTGAATAGTTTCAGCAATGCAATTAGAACTGCAAAACAAGAGCTGTATTCTGTATTGCTTTAAGTAGCCGTTCAATTAAAGCAGGATAAATATATTATTAGCTTTTAATACTATTTAATGAGTAAGAAGTGTTGTTTTTAAACGAATTTAAATAACTTATCCTTCTGCTAGAAAAGTATTATATTGATTTTGGTTATACTTTATGTAATTTCAGGACTCATAAGTGGACAGCAGAATTATGTATAACACTTGTTAGGGATTTATCAGCATTACAATCTTGAGGTATTATACAAAGTGGCTATTCGTTTGCCTCTAAGTTAGTGAGAGAGTTACAATATTGTATATATATAAGAACACATACTCATATATTATATAAAGATCTATACTTGATTATATATTGTGTGTTAACTGTAATAAATATTAGTATAAATCTTCTTATTTATACAGCGGGCAAAACTGAGTACAAATTTCTATTCCCCAAATATTAATTCTTAAAAAAAATATTTAACTCTTAAAACACATCAATCCACAGAAACTGATTCTAACCCAGAATTTACATAGAACAACATTCCCTGTAATATCCACAAACTGTAGACTCACTTCTACTCTGTCTTGGTGGCCCCGACATTTCGACAACTCAGGTCCCTTTCCTGAAGTCCACCAGAGTCGGCACACCTCAAGGGAAAAGCCTCTCTGTTCTCTCCTTGACGCTTCTTTTGAATCCTCGAACAGCCATTAAGTTTTTCTAGTTTTACATTGATTTTGGCCTACTTAAAAATGCAACACTGCGATTTACATAATTTCTAATTACTTAACTATCTACTCTATATTACTGTAGTACTAACTATTTGTTGTTGCTAATACACTTCTACTATTGTTAAACATTTATCAACATTGTTTTTTTACTAACAAATTGGTCTGACAATTTAATTTCGTAACAGTACAAAGTTGCATACCATCGGAATAAATTTTAGTCTTTCATTTTATTAGGAATCACTTTTTTCTTTATTTTTTTTTTAAGTGATAACTTTTATTGGCCCGTTGGGCATTTTCACTTGACTATGTTTCTGAAATCTATCGTCACGCAACTTTTTGCTTAGACAGAAGTCAGAGCGTGGAGCCCATAGGCGATACATTGATTGATTGATTGACTTTGACTTTATTTCTTTTTGGGTGCGAGGTTAGGACTATTTAGTCCTCTCTTCCACCTAACCCCAATACAAAATTACAAACATATACAAAATTAAATTCTTAAAAATAAATAGTACTTTAACATACAACAAATAATAATAAATGTAGCTTATACAATTTATAAAAATATTAACAGCAAATAAAACAGGTTAAATACACATTACAATCATAATTAAACATTCATACACATACGTTCAACTGAACAATAAACACTTCTAATGTACGCCTCAAAACTGGGATGCATCATCCACTTTGTACAATAAATATGACATCAATAGCTTTGAAAACTGGACACGGCCGTCAGCAGACTTAATTGCATCCGGTAGCGAATTCCACAGTCGGCAAACGGACACAGTAAATGATTTATTATATTTCATAGTCAGGTGCAAAGGTATAGCAAGAGTAGTGCCACGTCTTCTAGTGCTCCTTGCACTTATGTTAAAGATATAGAAAAATTTGCCTGCCATGTAAGTCGGCAATCCAGTTTGTAGAATAGAATGTACCATCATCAGAGTATGATACGTCCATAGTTCATTAAGTTTTAAGATGTTAAGAGTTTTATAATAAAGAGAAACATGAGCATCGTGTGTTAAACAAAAAATAAAACGTATACAGTAATTCTGTGCCCGCTGCAATCTGTTAGCCAACACCACGGACATGTCACCGACTACGGTGTTACAGTAAGTAAAATATGGAAATATATGAGATTTTACAAGAAACCCTCTGACGTAGAATGGCAAGAGATCTTGCATTTTTTTTAAGGTATGCATCCCTGCAAAAATTCTTACATAGTATATATAGACAAGTAAGCGCGTGGAGAGGGAATAGACGATATATTGTATACAATAATAAGTTATTATAATTATTATAATACTATTATATTATACGTACGCTCGTACACTCGCTTTAATAGGAGTTGATAATATTATAATAATTATGCAATTTCGAAATATGATATAACATTTTTTGACAATTTATTGACCTTTATTTTACTCTAATATTAATACTGATAAAAATATCAATCGGTCATAGAAGTTATCACTTCCAACCTGTGGCCTTAAGCACACCCAATGTCTTTTTTTTTGGGGGGGGGTTCTATATAAGACAAACTGGGAGACAATTTAAAAACGGTACAAGGAACATCTACCAAGTAATCAAATAACGACTAGTAAATCTAACTACGCATGCCACATTATTGAACAAAACCACTAGTAATCCAAATTTGAGATCAATTTCCAACCAATTCACATATGCAAGAAGTGCAAACATATGGACACGATTAAAGAATATGAAATCTATAAAGCGCAGATAAAAAGCTGGAAGCATTATGTTAAATACTCAATTGATCTTCCAATCCAATATGCTTTATGACACTGCAATGACATAAGATTAAAAACGCAAACAATTAGCGATAATGCACGTTAGAGGTCCTCAGTTGTCATATTTTTGTATTGGACGGTGTGCACACGGATAGTTATTATATTAAAAGTATTACGTTATTGTGTATAAGTGGATTGTGTTATGTTGACTCTGTACTATTTTAATGTACTAACGACCTCAAATAATTGAGAGCGAGTTTCTGAAGATGGAATGAATTTCCGAAACGCGACAAAAAATATACAAGTAAGTTAATACTTAAATTGATAAAGCCACTTAAACGGATTTTATTATTGCTTTATTATAGTAAATAATTAATACTAATTTTATATAATTACTAGCTGACCCGTGCGAAGCATTCGCATCTAACTTCCTTAAATGACGACAGCTGGGTATTGTTATAATGAGTGTTGCCAACGCCAGGAAAATATCCCTACAACTTACTTGATCTTACATCACTTTTACTTTTGGATTCTTTATTTCTTTTTTTCTCGTATAATTGTATTTTGTATATTTTTCCGGTGTAGCGGTTAAGGAGAGCTTTAAAATGATGCCTCATTGATGTAATTTGATGATGTATTAAGGAAGTTGATTTATAAAGTTGATGATGTACCGACAAAAAAATGGTCTTGAGAAATAATATATGTGATTATATTAACGACTAAATCAGTAGGTTTCTGTAGTGTTCTTTAGGAAAACATTATATAGTTTCTTCACAAAACCTTTTTAAAGCAACTGTCCAATGAGCCTTATACATTTAAAAAATTACAAAAATAAACTGCTAAATCTAGAGTCTAAAAATCTGACATATCTACTATGTTAACATAAAAAAGAAGTACTTGATAAGAAGATGAACCAAAACTTACTATTCTTTACAAAAACCTTTTCTAATATTACAATTTGCTATCAACACTTCAGTTATTGTTGTTGGTCTAGAAGATTATCTGGAATTTTGTGTCATTAGGTTATTCAAACTTTTCAGATGTATTTTACCTTGACGTTTCTTTAAGAATTTTCTTTGAAGTTCCACGAAAGGCCCCAATATTTTATAATTAAGAACCCTCAATATCTGAATTTATTATAGCTAATATTATTTGAACTACTTCTACTAAATACTATATTTGTAGATAGCACTCGTATATATTTCACATAGATTAATCGTAAATTAGCTGGTTTTATAACATTTGTAGGTCCTTATAATGACAGCAAAACTTAATTGAAGAGGCACATTCGGAAATTAGACTTTAAATTCTATTCACTTATAGCCTGAGAAAGCTTTACTAGTTGAGAAAACTTAATAGTTCTTAGAATGTTGAAATGTTTATGCCATAGGCCTATCATTTTTTAGGTAATGTTTTCCTATAGCATTGGCGCGACCGGAAGTTGTTAATTTATTCAAACCATAATAAAACACAATGTTCTTATGTTCAAAAATAAAAATAATGTAACTATTTCGTTTAAAAAAGTATATTAAAGAAATAAAAAACTCGCAAAAATGTGAAATTTTCTATATTTTGGCAAATTTTAGGCCCTATGCGCGACCGGAAGATATCAACTGATCTAAACCAAATTAAAACACAATGTTTTTAGATTTTATTTGAAGATGTAGCAAACTATTAAATCTCTAAAACATCTAATTCAATAATTAAATTAATATTTGCAAAAATTAAGTTTTTTCATATTTTGTCAAAATTTAGGGCCTATGCGCGACCGGAAGATGTCAATCTACTTTGATATTTTGTAGATATAGTTTTTTTCTATATGATTCGCAACATTTCCGCGCTATTACAACACCGAAATAAACAAATTAGTTTTTTCTGCCCACCCTATACAATCTAGGCTACACTGTAAAACGAGGATTGCATGAAATACAATGATTATGCTTAGAATCATCATTCAAAAAAGTGTTAACTGAATTTAATTGAATTATGTGCTTTTTCAATTAATTACTATAATTATTGAAATTATTCATGTTTACAATACTGGAAACATGGGTGAAATAACTCTTATCACAATTTGTTCGACCACGGGTGGTGCCGTGCGAAACATGCACAGTTCTTTGTATTGTAGACCTAAGTTCTTCTGGTAGGCTACTTTTTACCTTTATTATATTTCCTTTTATATCATATTAATAATTAATTTCAAATGTTTAATATTATTTACCATCTTATCCTGTATTATTTATAAATTCATACTTTTATTTATAAGAAATAATAACGTGTGCACGAAAGAAACGCAAAAATATGGTTGGTGTGCAAAGCACGCAGGGGTTTCTCAAAGTTCACTATAAATTTATAAGGTATTTTACTATTAACAGCAAATAATTACAAAAGTATCTTCTGTACGTAGTTTATCGATATTATATGCTCTTGAATATCTTCTTCCAGTAATAATTGATTCAGGACTTATTATTTAACAAAAGAGATAGACTACTGGGGATTTCCAAAAATACTGATTTATAGCAAATATATAATGCACAATATATTATGTAAACAAAATAAACAATGCCACCAGTAATTGATATTTTAAAATTATTATTAACATACAAAATATGTTTGATATGAAAACAAATAATTTCAAAATATTTCAGATTGCTACAAATCATAATATTAAATCATGTGTGGGGGCCTTTAGGTATATTAGGACGTTATCACCTTACAAGGTTATGCAAACATAGTATCCCTTGTGATTGAAATTGAACTAATTGTGTTTGTAAAGTAACGAAATTCAACTTGTTTTTCACACAATTAGTTGGAATTTATTTGTATGGCGACTAAGATGAACAGAGTGGGAAAGGGCAAAGAAGAAGCTTGATATAATTAATGATAAATATTTAATAAACACATATAATTCAAGAGATGTAAACAATTTACCTATTAAACGGTTGAATAATTTAACGAATGAATACAGATAAGTGATAATTAAAATTTGAAAATTTGGAAAAGTATTTTGTGAGTGTAATTTTTCTCTTAATGCTTTTCTCTTGCCCAAAGGGATATTAACTCATGCATCTTTGAATGTGATCAAAGATCTTTCGTTCAATGATTTGAAGCATATTGTATGGAAAATCCGTGTGTGTATGAAATATATAAAGCCATGATCTACAAAAATACATTTTTACATTCATTACCATAGCAACCAACTGCATAAAATAACAGGTAAAACAGTTTATTCCGTGAATCAGCTTAGCAATATAATTTTTGGTTAGGCCCAGCTTATTTTATTTTACCTGGCTTAACGACAACATACAAATGTGTTTCTTTTTACATTTATTTTACAGTACCGTTCAAATTACACAATTTTAATGGCATTCAATTTATAGTAAATACAAAAAAATGTTTCAATAGTCGATGTTTACGTATTTTAATATAAAATACACTATAATAGTTTTATTTTGCTTTTTTTAAACACGTGTATAATAATGTCAGACAATAAATATTCACTTTGGCTGAATTGAGATTAACCTAAAAAGATAAATGAAATAGATTGATGTCAAGTGGCACAGGAGTACATTTAGTAAATAAAATGTATTTTTGTGATTCAAGGTTATACTGTCTAGGACATACATAACAATATAATAATTGTAAAACAAGAAAATAATTACAATTATAACAGTAAAAATAAAAAGAACAATAATACAAAAATTAAATTAAAAATTAACCTAAATTAAATTAAAATGCATGGAACAATTTTAAGAAAGAAACAAACAGAAACTTATATTTAAATGAACAATAGGCTTTAGTTAAATTATTTTTAAAACACAAATTATTATTTATACAAAATGATATAGGCCTACACATTAAATAAACATCACATGCAAACGCCCCCAAAATCACATCCATACATATCTTTCATACAACTGCATTTAAAAAAGAAAAACTAATAATCCCATTACAATGCAAGGACACTTGATCCATTTTATTCAAAATGAAAGTGTTATACTGTAAATTATTTTGAAAACTGGAAATTACTGTCAACAGATTTAATATCTTCTGCTATGGTAGGACATCTTGAACGTAGCAATTGAACTTAAATGCCCCTTTGCTATGGTGTTGTATGTCATCATAAGCCATTTCTCTCAGCGACCAAATCAACACTTCCGCAGGACAAAATTATGTCAGAACAATTCTCTAAAGTTTAATGTGATTCACTCGTTACGCGAAGAATTCTAAGATCTGATAGACGCCAGACTTTTCAGACACGCTTTAAGTAGGTGGTAGTTTGAAATATCGTTGAAAAACGACCCTACTGGAGTTTACGGGTAAGCAGAAACTTTTATTTCGGATTAAATGTTTCAGTTTAAGTGCACGCTTTTGTTGTAAGGTTTAAATGTAAATGCTGAAATGTCGCACGTACACAGGATTAGTGGGGATTATTTATATTATTTACGTTTCTATAATGACCCAATGTCTTTCGAAAACTTTACACTGTGCATGTATTAATGTGTTAGTTGAACACTATAATTAAATCCAGTCTATGTTCAAATGAGGAAAATAAAGTAGGTTTGTTGCAGATTAACTCAACATATTACTGAATGAGATTACCGGTAAATGAAAAGGAACCATTTGTCAAGAAAACAAAATTTTCAGTAAGAGCAGGTATAGATTTGACAATTTTTAGTTCGTTATTATTTCCATTAATCAATTTCTTTCCATCCTTTAAAATGTGTTAAAAAGGTTATAAACAAGCTTTAAAAGTGTCAAAACTGATAAAAAATGATTAAAATTTTTTTTTTTACAAATTGTTTAAGGTTTTTCATTGCTTGCAAAAGTTGCTAATGATGCTGTGGAGTTATAACATCGGAGTGACATTCGGTACCATGTTATGTTGCTTTTGATTTCTTTAAATTGCCTCAGAAATTCTAATGGTATTTTATTGAATCAGAATTAGTTTCGATGTGAATAAATAGAATATGTTCTGCAGAAAAAATACAGTTTCCGAAAATTTCTACTGTTTTTATTAAACAAATGAGTGTGAATTTCACTGAAAACGATAGCCTAACTTATCATTATTAACTTTAACCCTGCTTTTCATAAAACGTATGTTTTCAATAGTTTACAATCAGATACAAACCCGTGGAAACTATAGGTGATGGATAAAGCAGAATAGTCATCATTTTTATTACAGTGAATATTTGATTGTAATACCATTAAAGCTACACATATGATACAGACTGTTTAGTGATATTATGAGAAGTTTGACCGGCTCCGTGATCGCTAGCTAAGCGAATATAATATATGTATATACAGAGACACTTAAACATGCATCAAGAACTATAAAACATTTCTTAAAACTTTGAATTTACCTATTGAGATTTTTATCGCAAGTCTACTACTAAAACTAGCAAATAAATAGAGTTAAAACTAGAAACAGTTTATACAGATTGATTAAATAGTTTCACTCAATACATTATATTTCGTGATGTGATTGTTTTTTTGTAATTTGAGTGTTGTTTTAGTACTAGAGTTTTTTTTAATGTTGTATGATCAAATTGTATAGTTATCCAGAATGCTTTAGTTTTAATTTTAAGGTGCTGTCTGTGTTCTATTGTTACTGATTTTAAGATTTTATATAGTTCCATTCATATCGTTTATATTTTTAATCTTATATTGGTTGTTATTTTTACATTTAGGATTATTTTTCGGAATATAGTTTTAATTGCCGCTTTATTTAGTTGTTTATGTTAATTTAAAAGCAAACTGTATGCTGTAACGTTTGTTAATAACCTTATTTTACAAATAAAAATAAAAATAATCACTATGAATACACATTTAAAATAAACATTTTTTTAAATTATTTAGTTCTAATAAAATCAGGTTATAATTAAATAATGTTTTGAGTGATTTGTTTCATTTACACAGTTTCCCACTCTTGTGATACTTAAGAATTGTAGTTAATTTGATTTGTATTTCATCGTTTTATAATCTCAGATGTATTAGAAATTCGTTTGAAAATTTAATTAAGTATCCAGTTGTCTTGAGTTATTCCATATTCTAATATATCTGTGGCTACAATGACAAAATATATTTCATTATTTACGTGCACTATTGGAAAACAAATTGTTAGTGCACGCGCTGAACCTAAGTTATTAAAGAATTTCAATAGGAAATATCAGTTATTGCAATGACTCTTATTGTGATACCCAAGATCTGAAGTGGTCAATGAGCATCGACCACTGTCTCCAGAACACGTTTTGGGGTGTCGTTCAAAATTGTAGATATATATGTATAACTTACATATCTTAGCAATATAGCGGCCTCATATTAGATCCGATTTAGTCCAAATTTGGTACCCGCGATGGTTTTCTAAGTCGCACGGGCGAGTTCCAAACCAAATCAAACAACATGCACGTTTAGTGACTGGAAGGACATTTTCTTTGAGACTTTTCGTAGTAGAACAAAATTTTTTAAAGTTTTATCTAAACAAATAAATATAGTAGAATATGTTGCAAATATTGTTTTTATACACGACCTTACAGCCGTTCTAATCCCCCCAAAATCGATCAAAACGTAAAATACCATATATATATATATACCTCATTCAAATCCATGTGGCGAATTTTACTATAGGTGGGATCTGAGGGTGACTATCGCAATGCAAATAGAGTTAGGCATCTGCGAACGAAGCGAAGCAGTCCATAATCCAAGGTCTCAAGGTGTGGTGCAAACTTGCAAAGACAGTTTTCCTCTGTGAGCGGAACGAAGGAGCACATGAGGCGGTGCTGGAAGCTAAGTACAAACAAATCCTACTAATATATTTAGTACACGCAGACAGCTATTCAGCGCCGTTGTGATTATATACATTTTCTAAATAGTTGGTTAAAATCATAAATATATATAAAATGTATTATGTAAACTCGCTTAACTCACATCAGCGGTTTAGCTGCGCGATCAAATATTTGTTTTTTAAAGAGATTGTCTTCAAGGGGGCAATTGTGTAAAGAATATATTTTTGTAATATTTTGGTAACAAGTGCTATGTGTTATTTTTGTTTTATTATGTTTCGAACATAAATTCTTTGGTGAACTAGGTCTGCCAATTATTTTAACTTAGTTTTATTAAACATGTAAATCCAAACGAAATTTTAGATACCTCTTTCCAAGGAGAATGTTCTACTCTTGTACGACATTTTAGTATAGGATCAATTACAAAAATCAACATATTTAAAGCTTATGTCCTTTTGAGGATTAAAAAATTCCGTTGAACGATTGACCATAAGTTATACGATGACAGAAAGAGCATATTATATATTTACACATTTGTAATGTTTTCAAAAAGTTTACATTACCAGACACAACATAGTAATCAGAACTGAACGACTCGGTAACTAGCAAATGATTCCAAGTAATCCTCACCAACTAACAAATCCACACAAACAGTCCACGTTTAATCCTTGTGTAATGATTCCCAACAACACGTAAAACTTCGCCCTTTGTCCTAAACTACCCTCCAGTAATCCTCCCTCTAGTGGAAATATGCACTTCAATGTGTAAGCTTTGTTTTACTACAAGCATACATGTAATATCATTGTTTAGTTGGATGGTGTATCTGATTTTAGGTCAAATCATATTATATTTAAATTCGGAGAATGTCACGAATAATGCGTAAATATACTGAGAATTACGAAACAGAAGTATGAAAGAGAAATTAAATTTAGGACACGTTACAGTTACTAAAATTAAAAACTAAAGGAAACACTGTGAATGTGTTCTGTAGGATTATATAAAATGTAAGAAATAGAATGGACATTAAAGATAAATACCCTGGGATATTAAAGATGTGGTTACAGAGACTGTAAAACACGTCCCAGTCTGAAGGTGTTCATCTATTCTGTTACAGTAGTAACCTCGAACATACGCTGCTTCTTCGTTATAATAATTATTTTAACTTGCATCATATAATTATAAATTAAAACGTTTTGAGAACAGGATACAAAATTAAACATCAGAAGCTTTAAACAATTATAGATCTACAATGAAAACTGTGAGTTACTTACCACAAGTTCGGAATAAGAACACAAATAAAATGTAAAATATTTAATGTCTGATATTATAAGTTAATGGTATGTATTTCAGGAACCAAGCTACCGTCATCAGAAGGTTCTAAAGTAGGGTTTGTCCTTTCAAAGGGCCAGAAGGGCCTATTAAAACTTACTATTAACATTCATATCTTAACCTTAAAATACTAACCATATTTTTATTTTTGTTTCACTAATCATTAGTAAATTTGACAACAACTACCTGTAATTATTATTTTTTTTTTACAAAAAATAATTTAACAGTGCAAAGCCTATATGATTTATTTACTCTCTACTGATGTTTTGTGCCCCAGAAATAGTACTTACATATTTTACAAATTTTTATATTTCATTGTACAAAAATAATGCTGATGATACTACTACAACAAAGGTGACAACAGTTCATTGTAAAAAAATAAAAAATAAGTGCTATCTAAAAGATTCAAAAATTTACATTTTATAAAATAAATAACTAATGAGCTTGAATTGTGAGAAAGAACCTAGATGAAATAAAACCAGAACAGAAAGTCTCACAATAAATACGTTTACTAACCTCAAACGCGTTTCAACTACAATGTCGCCATCTTCAGTGATGCACTGGTTACAATAACCAAACTATAACTATAGTTACAGTTATAGTTTGGTTACTGTAGCCCATGCACCACTGAGGATGGCAACATTGTCGTTGAAAAGCGTTTGAGGTTAGTAAACATATTTATTGTGATACTTTGTGTTCAGGTTTTATTTTATCTAGTAACGTTTTATAGTTTTATTAAAATAATATCACAAAGGTTCATTTGTAAGCATTGCTAAGGTTAAAAGTTACGCTGACACTAACCATTAGACTCCTCGACGAAGATTTGTTCATTAACTCTCAATAATGGAAGGGCAACACAAAAGCAACACTATACACTTTCACGGTAAATGCCAAACTGAAGGTTTAGGAAAAGCCGACTCTTTAGTTCTCTCATAGGTAAAGATATTTTAGTTTTTACAAACCCTATACAATTTAGTAATATTTAGTGATCTATGGTTAAAACTAATGACAGTGCATAATATCTTGAAACCACTAAAAAATAAAGAACAGTGATGCAGATGTATAAAAATATAAATAATATATAATTTAGAACATTCTGAACTCAAAAATACAGATATTGTACGACCTGTCGTAGAATTTACAAAAATAAACTGTTAGCAATAATATCTGCGTGGAGACGTTAGCAAATAAAAATGTATGGAAAATTTAAGGGAAAAGAGATTTAGGAAGAAAACTGAAGAAGCGTCTAACTTTAATAAAAAACGGTCACTGCTATAGTAAATTCAATGGACAGAGAAAATCCTTTATTTACCTACTATATAAATTACCCCTAAACCTTTAAGACAAATATACGTTTGAAATAAAAAATGTAACTATGAAATATACTTACACAGTAGTATAACCATTGATTTGTTATCTTGAGCGGAAAGTTAACATGTGAGAAGAGATTAAGGCAGTCGTTACTTGTACATACACGTGTCTATGTTGTCGTCAATTCTCATCACTAAGAACAATAAAGGAACTGTACTTTTACACGAAATGAGTCGTTCCCGTTGTTTATATATCAACACTAGCAATATAACATGGGACTTAGTGTCCCTTCCTTCCAATGCTATTTCAGTTTACAGACGTACTAGAGGTCATTTTATGAGACGTTTTGGTTAGGTCGGGTTGTAAAATGTCTACTTCTTTATTTTATTATTAAAGGAGGAAAGTGGAACTGGGGAAATAAATTGAGCTACTAAATTTGGTCTTACAATATAACTACTAATTAGAAGATTTATTTAATAAAAGTATTGTTTCTTTACTACTGTATCACCCATGAATACATGATAAATGATTTGACATTTCTCAATTTTATCAGTTTATTTATTCTCTGAATGTCAGGTTGTTGTTCAGTTTTCAAGTATTTGATAAAAGTTATTTTTGTTTCTTGTAATTAATTTCTATATTAAAGATAAGCTATTGCAGTGACTCTTATGGTGAGGTATAAGGTCGGGAGTTGCCAATAAGAACCGATCATGATCCCCAGAACAAGTTTTTTAGTGTCATTAACAATTATAATATATATATGTACATGTATGTGTTCGCACTCTAACGGCCACATTTTAATTCCGTTTTAAACCAAATTTGGTTCACAAGTTGGTTTCATAACAACCAGAAGCACGATTTTGACCATAAGTAATTCTTTTGACGTTTTTGGTACTAGAATGAAACGTTTTGATGTTTCATATAAAACAATAAATATAGGAGATTATTCTGCACATTTGATTATTTAACTCGTCTTTACAGCCCGTCTGAGCCAAATAAAATGAGTTTGTCCGAAGCCAGTGAAGCAAAGCACTCTATAGTTAGATGGCGCAAGGTTAGGTGCAAACTCGCGTAGCGCAGTTCGTGGGCAGCTATTCAGCGCCTTTGTGAGTAGACCAATTTCCCCCTTCGTTAGTAGAGTATACTTAGATGAAACCGTAAAAATCAAGAGTTAGTTTTAGAAGTTCGCTCAACTCTCATTTACGGTTCAGCTGAGTGGTCGAATTATTTTTAAAAATGTATCGATTACTTTGTTACATTATACACTGAAATACGGGGAATTTAATATTGATTTTCATGAAATATTTACTAGTTTTCATATCGACAGATAAAATTATTACATTTGAAAGACTAAAAAGAAAAAATCATGTTTTAAACATAATTATTTCGATGTTAACAACTCGGACATGTAAACTGAAAAGCTGAGGTCGAGATGATTACGACTAAATTAAACAAATTTATAAAATTAAACTTGAGGAGTAGTAGGCTGCCATGGAGTAGGCTCTGTATATTTGTAAAATAAAAAACGTAAAGTAAACATCTTACCAAAACTTTCATTTTGTTAAAAATAGTTTAGATACTCTTTCTATAATTGTTTGCCTTCCTTACAAATTACCTTAGTTTGAACTTCAGTTAACCATGCTACATAAACTTTGCCATCGCAAAACAACAACATTATTACATAGAAAAGTATGAACAGACATAAATACGTTTTAAACACTTTTGAAAAATCCAATATTTAGTTAAAATGTTGATGTAACTAACGGGAAGACGTGGATAATTGAAAACAAGTTCGTCAACTAAAAGGTCTGTGAATAAACTACATTATAATAATATATACTTTTCTGGATATCTGCCAATTCAAAATAGTAAGGTAAGTATTTAAAGGCGAATAAAAATTATGTTTTATGATAATAATAATGTTTTAATAATGTCTTTATAATGTTTTGCCTTACAAGTTACCACAATTTTAATGTTTAACCATGCAAAGTTGGCTGATGTTACCAATAAAATATTCTCTAACTAGGTTTGCCATCACATTGACAAATATTATAAGGATTTAGTAAAATCCAATACAAAATTATAAAATTTTCTATTTAATATGTATTTTTTTATTTTTAAGATACCATTTCTTCTTGACTGCTATGGATAATGGAAATAACAATATTGTCTAATAGGTATATAAATAATTTATTCAATTGCTTAATATAAAAGAATATGAAATCAGTTAAAAAAAATCGACCAGGGAGTCAACCAACTATTTCGGAAATTGCTCTACTCACTAAGGCGCTGAATAACTGCATTCGTTTACAAAACATATTAGCTTGCACGTCAGCCTCCAGCCCAGAGTCACGCAGCGGAAAACCCTCATAATGATATCTTAATACCATAATCGGTGCTCCCGACTTTAGGTATTACCATAAGGGTCACTGCAATAGCTTATCTTTTCTATGGAAGTTTTCTAATATTGAAGTAAAATATTGGAAAACATCTTTTATTTACAACTCACATTTACTAATCGAAAAATGTATAATAAAACATATGCGAAGTATGTAACGCTCGTAATGTAACGCTATGGTTGTGTGGGGGTTTGTGAAGTGTATCGGTATATCTACTATGAAGTGAGAATGCATCTTTTAAAACTGAACTGAAGTATAACCGAGTTCAATATTCAACTAACATTTGTTTAAAACTGCATTGATATAAGGAAACATGTTCAGGAAAGTTAAAACGCCTCCTAAGTTTAGCGTGTTACAAGAGGTTAAGAAAAGAATGGCATTGCGAAGGGATTAACTAAGTGAAGGAAACTACGTCATTGAGTTGAAAGTCCGGCGTTATCAGGGATTAGCGTCAACAAACAATGGCGTTTAGTTGCTGAGACATTTTGTCACAGTTTAAAGAACAGAAGTTAGTTTTCAGATTTTCTTGGCTAGAGGATTGGACATTTTATTTTAACTATTTGCGAAATAATTATTGGTGATTGTTTAAACCTACCACATCAGATTATTACATTCTATATTCTTAGTAATTGCATTGAAATTATTGCTGTTTAAACAAACTGCTCTTTTTTAGTGTATTTTAATTGACTAATTTGAACATAGTTATTTTATTATAAACTAGTGGACCCGGCAATGGTACCGTATTGTTTGATTTTAGTATATACACATATGCTTGTATTAAATTAACAAACACAATTTGTTTAGTGTGTATATTGAAAATTTTGTTTTTAATTGAATTGTGGTTTAAATAAAATTCTTATGATCAGGGCAGGTGGTTTAGGTATAATATGAAGTGTTTAATGTTAATGCAATTTATTTTGTATCTGTAGATAACCCATTTTAATTATTATTTAATTTTAAGGGTTGTTATCCCATTTCATTATTTTGACTTTAGTAATTGAATTGAAATTATATTTTATACCACTTAAGAATAATATTACACAAATTAGCTTTATAGCTTATAGGAACTTTGTTCAATTTAGGCATATGTTTGTTGTATAAGGGTAGCACCCCATTGTAAACTCTTAGACTGTAGTAATTGGAACGTCTGAACATTAATGGCATTAATATGGATAAACTTTTAATATTTTAGTGAAATCTGTAGAATAGTTTTTGAGACAAACATGAATTTGTATATAGAGAGATAAACGGCTATATTAAGACTTTTAAATCTTTAAAAAAATCCTGAACTCTGATTTAGTTGTTAATTAAACCTATAACCTCACGATGTACCTTATATTGTATTAAGTTTTAACAAGAAATCTTGGTAAAGCATATGGTTGCGGCCAGGCTGTGTGGAGGAAGTTCTTAACCCTAAAATCAAGCTTGGACTTAATAATAAGTTAGTAAAGAACGAATTATAAAACTATTTAATTTTACTCACACTTGTATCTGAAATCGTATTCTATTTGTTTTTTACTCACGAGCTAAAGCTTTTGTTTTTATACGTAACTTTTAACCATAAAATATAAATATGTTGTATTATAACATCTTTATCCTGCATCTGTTAAAGAACCTCTTTAGAAATGCTTCTCAGTTCTAAACTTTAAACTTATTTAAACGTGATTTGCTTTTTAACCACTAGGATTGTGTATTATTATTTAATTTAATTATTTCTTTTACTAAGCCCATCCACATTTGTTTCACTATAATTTCATATTATAACATCTGGTTTCGACTAAAATTTCATCTTGATGTATATAACAGTTATTTGCATATTATTCTAATACACAATTAGTGAAATCAAGAAAGTGTTTTGGGTCTTCTAATTAATTACAATTTAAACTGGTATGACCACATTAGCAGTATTAGAGTAAAAATCAGTTCAGGTAGGTTATATTTGTAGTGAGCAATTTGAAGATATACTGTGGTATATCGATACTTTTAACAGCCAATTATGGGCTAGTGTATCATTATATTTCCTATTATTTTTTTATGGAAACTCATCAGTTAAGAGTATGGAAAGAGTGTTTGTCTTGCAGAAAAGAGCCATAAGACTTATTGAGGGGCTAAATAAAAAACAAAGTTGTAAAAACTATTTAAATTAATTCGGAGTACTTAATCTTCCGTGTATTTACATACTTCAAGTGTTGTTTTTTTTTTTTTAATTCTTCTATAATCATGTCCAAAGTATGGATATACACAACTATAGCACCAAGCAAGCTTGTGAGTATCATGCCAGATAGTATAGGTTAAATGTATACAGTACACTTCCCTCAAAAGCTGATTCATAGTTCATGAATAAAATTCCTAAAATAATTCAAGATTCACCAAAACAGAGGAATTTTAAAAACAGTCTTAGACAGTGTCTCTTGTCTGGATTATTTTACTCGGTGGATAAGTTTGTGCCTCATAATCGTTTTATTTAATAATAACTTAGATGTGATCTCTTTTGTGCTATACGTTTTATCTTGACGGTACTGAAACTTATTCTTAGAGATTTTAATTTTTTTTCAGTCTTGTGTATTTATGTTTATTATTGTATATTATTTCTATTTTTTAATCTGCTTGTTGTTTATTTGTATATTGTGATTTTGTATTTATTGTTCCAATGCGTTGTCATTTGTGTACATGACCTGTATTATACAAACACTATTTTTTGTCAAGAAAACGTAAATTGAATAATTTAATAAATACAAAAAAACTTCACCATGCATGGTTGTCTGTCACAACTGAAAATATTATAGTCATATTTATTTACAAAGTGAAGTACTGATAACATTTGTTATAAGGTTATATAAAAACGGACCAAATAAAATAAGAATTAAATTAAATTAATTAAATTCCTATGCATAAATAAATAAGATATAGTATTTGTTCATTCAAAAATAGTGTCGAATGAAAATGGTTTTATATCGACCGTAGAAAGTGTTAACATGATAAATTCTGTTTTACTTTTAAAAAGTAGAGTTGATAGTTATTGACCAGGTGTATCACAAAATGTGACTTGTACTTACTTATTCCTAGAGTATTAAAGGCCACGCTTTAAAACAAATTATTAATTATCAATTGTTTCATTAAATTATCGTGATTGGTTTTTAGTTAAACCAAAATACAATTAATTATTCTTTCAATTTCCCTATAGAAGTCTACATCATAATATATTTTGTCTCATCTTGTAAAACCCTCTATTAAATACTTGAAATATTTAACCTACTGCCTGCCCAGTAGTTCATTAAACACAAATGTAGCCCCATTTTGCGAATATTACAACAATACACCACGTTTCTACCTCTAATAGCAATGTCAACAAGAGGTATATATAAGTTGCATGTATTGCCGACAATATACTATTTCGAGTAACGGTTAAATACGATACGATAGGCTTTATTAACACACCTAATTGGAGAGTATACTGCATCGGTATAGCACAAGGAATTATTTATTGGATGCGGGACACCACCATCACTCGCTGATTACCCGAGAGGCAACAATTGACACTAGTTGGATTAGCGATGTATATCCGGATCCGGCATGCTTAATGTATTTACCCAATTTACTACAAAATCTCTCCAACGATCAATCGAACGCTTACCATATTGCACGTGCTTTGTTATCAAAATGCATATATTTACAAGGAAAATCTTTTAAACTGTTAATATTTATATTTAAAACTAATCATTATACACTTTCTTAATAATATGGTTTTAAATTATCCATAACAAGCTTTAATACAGGCCAACATTTTAGATTTCTTTAGACAATCTCTATAATCTTAATAAGCAGATTTGTAGTGACTGAATGACTGCCTGACATAGAATCAACGTCGAACATTTAAAGGTGTATTATTATGGTGTCTTAAACGAACATTAAGAAAGGATTTAGCAAATTTTGTATTTTAAAATACAAAAATGTATTGTATTTTATTGTAGTGAAAATTCGGGGGTTTATTCCTAAACAGATATCAGACAAAACAGCTGTTCGGATCAAACGATTAGCAGCACATGTTTGTTTACATTCATTGCCATAGCAAAAGACTTACTAAATTTATAATCGGTTTAAATTCTTCACAACCAACAGCTTTTTTTAGGATAGGTTAACCAACTAATGGAAACACAAATAAAAATCGACGAAGAAGCTTACTGAATAGATTCAATTGAAACATATGTTTTACAAGTTACAAATATAACAGCTGGTTTGGATCAAGAACTCAACACAATTATAGATTAGGCCTACAATAAAAAAACACGTTTATTTTCAAAAAAATGGAAATTTTCAATCAGGTAGTTATTCTTCACAACCAAGAGTTTTTTTTTTTTAGGATAGGTACGCCTAAATGCAAACAAAAGTATTACTGTATTATAAACATCTGGGGTAAATATTATATTGTTGGTAATATCAAAATGTGTTTAAAATATTAAAAGTGAAGTTACAACGCATGCCACAATTCAAAATATTGGGGATGACCGTGTCTATTTCAATCTCTGTCTTACAGTAGCTTTGTATTACACCACTGACTTAAGACATCCAACATCGGGTAAATTCACACGTTTCTGATTTATTGGTATGTTTTTAGTGTACCTACCAGTAGTTTACAACCAACTTTGCAGCTTTCAAAGACTTGTGCTAACTTTGCGGTGCTCGAAAACCTCAAAATATTCCCACTGATTTCAGTTTTCGGCCTGAAACTCCTAAAAGAAGGAGGCTTCCTACGGAAAATGTCCCTCTATCATTTTTTGAAGCTGTGAATATTTCCTAAAATTTGAGCCCAACCCCAATCTTTTAGGTCCAATAAATAACAAAATACAGGACCTCAAAAAATGGATTTTTTCAAAAAGTGCAAAATTTCAGTTTTTGTCGTCTGTCTGGCTAAATATTGGCTGTAATACTCATTCTACGAGAAAATGTATTGGAAATTAAGTTGTATAGAAACTATTTAGCTTTCATTTAAAGCCAAGAACGAAGTCTATAGGCCAAACAGGTATCTCGTTACCTTATGTACGTTTTGTACTCGTCCAATATAAAAATAAACTAAAGTAATATTAATAATTAATAACAAACTAAAATAAATAACGCGTACCTTACCTATCTTTGACGCGCAACTTAATCTTGATCAAAACCAGAATCTTTTTTAAGGCCCAGGATCGTCCTCTTGTGATGCTGACCACAAGATGAGAAGGTGATATATATGGAACTGTCTAGGTCTTCCTCGATGTCAGTGTCGTCGATTTCAATGGGGACGACGTTCTTTCAAGTGCTGTGCACAAAGCATATCACTTCAGCCCTGCTTGTTGGCATGAACAAGTTCCTCCCGCCCATCCTTTGCAAACATGAATTTAAGGAGAGTTTGTGGAGCAGGGTTTGCAGTGTTTGGTAAGGGAAAAAGCCCCTGGTCGCTCTTATTCCAGCCCCAGTTGGGTGGGTTCCTATCCACCCCTCAACCACTTTTGCACATGGTGGTAAGTGCAATACCTGTGTTAAGCAGACTTTGGTTGGAAACAGACGAGCCAGATGGACCTTTGCGGTGCATTACTTCTCACAAATAAATCGTATCGAAGTGTGCGGAAGTCATTTTCGGAATCTCCTCCATAAAGGGCCACAAGACACTTTCTCCCAGCTGACTCTATTTTTCGTGGGTGCCATAAGTCTGCAGGATTTCTTGGCCTCTTAAACAAGATGTTAATTTTTCTGGAAAGCAGCTATCATTTTCATTTTGCCTTGCCAGAAAAGGGCAGAGGTGGTGTCACAGCCAGTAAATGTGTGAAGGAACATTACAAATCCAGGGCAGAGTTTTCTCGATTGAAACTCGCAGATGTGAACTGTTGACAGCCAGCGCCACCCCTGCCACTTTTCTGGAAGAACACTTTCAATCCACATCCTCTCCAATGATGACAACCGTTTCATATGATGTTCTATTATCCAGGGCTGTCTGCACAATTAAGTAGTCAGCATCTTCTCTTGTTTGTTTGGTGGTAATCCCCCGGTTTTCCATCCCACTGCGGAGGAACTTGATCAAACGCCGCTGGTTTTTTTCATTGGAGAGGAGTTTCTCTTGATTCACTTTGATGAGTGTAGACTCCTCAAAAATGATATCGCAACAAGAAGAGGATACCTATCAACGCAATCTTTCAGCAGCTTTGGTGATGTGTGCAGCCATATCCTCCGGATACCCATAAAAACAACTGCCACATTCCTCCCATAGTGGTTAAATGTGTAGCTAATGCAGTTTACTACAATTGCCCTTATCGACTCATTGGGGTGCCACACGACTTATTTTCTCTACAACTTCATTTCCAATACATTTTCCCGACAAACGACAAAAACTGAAAGTTTGCACTTTTTGAAAAAAATCTAATTTTTGTGGTACTTTATCATTAAATTTATTGGACCTAAAAATTGGGATTTTGCTCAAATTATAGGAAATGTTCACAGCTTCAAAAAAGGATAGAGTTCCTTTCCCCATAGGTTTAGGAGTTTGGGGTCAAAAAATTGAAATCAGTGGGAAAATTTCGAGGTTTTTCGAGCACCACGATGTTAGCACAAGTCTTTCGAGCTGCAAACTTGGTTTTAAACTACTGGTAGGTATCCTAACAACATACCAAAAATTCAGAAATATGTGAATTCATCCCAGGTTTACCCTTTTTTTGTCTAGCGTTAGTGGTCTATATGGGCCACCGCTCTATCGTAATATCCGTGAAAATATCATAGTATACAAACACCTGTTTGCATTGACTTCAACATGGGTCTCGGCCGTGGTGGGCAGAACCACTATTACTATATAATTTTATTGTTACATAAAAATGTATATATAGCGAAAGCTAGAAAACTGTCTACATTACCATACACATACAAAATATATAATATAAAATATATTAACACTAAACTTACAAATTCAAAGTTAATTATTTTATTTTTATTCGTCTACTTATATAAATTTATCATTTAAATATTCTTTGGTAATAAAATGAGTTTTTGTAAGAAGAGACCTCAGACTTTCAGAGACCTGATAAAAACTATTTATTTATAATATTGTTAACATTAATTTTGGAAGATTATTAATACATTGTTAAGCTTTAAAAATAGCATGTCATAAAGATTTTTCAATTTAACTCAATTATTTATTCTTTCTTCTGTACTGTATTGATGATTTGTTTCTTTGTTGTGTACATCAGCACAATTACTTTAAATAAAAAAATTTGCTGTAGTACAAAGTTTAAAAGAAATTTTAAACAAAAACCATTATAATTCATTATGATTTAGACATTTTGAAGCAGGGTGTAATAAGTTTTCTTTGGAGTTTTTTTTATTATGATTTCCAGTTTAAATTTATGTTAATATTTTATAATCACAAACATTTTCTTTTTTGCATACAAAATCGTCCATTTAATTTCAAATAAACATTGAACTATGTTGGTTAAATTTTATATGTTCAAAATTTGATAATAGGTTTTCACTATTCAAGTTTAAGCCATTTTTAGAAAACCAGTCTGAAAGTTCAACAGTAGCCTTTTCAGAGGCGTATCCTTAAGTTAAATTAATACTGCATTTTAAAATAACTCATCTTTCCATGCTGTATATTATTAGAAAAATAATAATATATGATTTGTTTCAAACTCGTTATTTTGCATTAAATTAACATTTTAATAGGCCTAGTTCATAAATAAAAAAAAAAAAATGGAAATAGTTATATACACCAACTTTGCCATACCATATTCACAATTAGTTATTGCATCTCGCGAATCACTGAAGATAGTCGTTCAACTGCGTTTTAGTAAATACACGATTTCATTTTGAGAGATTATTTGGTTAATTTTTAATCTATCAAGTATAATTCTCACAAGAAAAATTTATTTATGTAAGTACAATTGTTTAAATACTGTATAAGATTGTTTTATATATATATAGAGAGAGAATATTTGGTTTGTCAAACAATAAATCACTACAACCAGCCGTTGTGGAAGTAATAGTTATACAAAATTTAACATAAACTATAATAAATAAATGTATAATACATGCGGACACTGTGAAGTGTAAGTGCTTCAAGTAATTTAATATTGAACGAAAGTTCTCTGGCAATGGTTTAATATTTAAACTCTAGCATACACCATTTTTCCCCGACTCTTAACATAAAACCCGTGCTCGGAATACGAAATGGGAATCCACTACACATTAATTTTCTACTTCAACTAGTTTTACTGTTCCTAACTTATAAGTACAGAAAAATAAGTACCATGTGCTCTTTTGCAAAGTAAAATATGCTTAAGTGCAGGTTTACTCGAGTGTAGAAATAAAAGCTTTTGGAAAGAGATACTGAAATTCGAACGTATAAACTTATTTAATATTATTTAAATTGAGTACTATCAATTCTTTGCATGTGTTTTATATTATAACTCAAAACAAATTTTATATTTCTATACATTTACCATCCCAATTTCATAATACAAAGTCATACCTTTTGTAATATTTATATTTAACCAAAAACAATGTACATGAGATAATATAATTACCTTAACGATGAGTGACCATTAATTGAGTGCATCTAATCATTGCGAATTGAGTTTGGCGCCGTTTTACTGTTGTTTTGGAAAGAGTTAAACTTATAATATGGATTAAATAATTGTAGTGCTATATGATTATACTAAATGCAGTACTAAAATTGTTAATGGAATCGTACAAAAATATGCTCATTAGTGTGCAAATTAACCAAAATGGTAAATATTCAACCACCATAATGGTTAACCGAATCGTTTCTTTTAGTACCATTTTCCCCGTCTCGACATTACCTCACGCAAAGTATACACTATACATTCCCCTAGTTAACATTTAAAAATCAAACCTTTAAAACAAAATATTCCACAATTACTGTTTGGAATATTGTTAAGGGATGTGTAAGTTATTCTCTAATAACTTTGGAAACATCCGAAATTGCAATTTTTGATATGGTTGTTGAACGTTTAAAATTCTTTAAGAGAACATTTCACTCGAACATACATTTTACTATGAGGTAAACAGCTCCTTTGTCTCCTGGGAGAAAAAAGATAAATATGCTGATGAATCTAATTATTAAAGAAACTGAATTCAAATAACTCCATGGCAGAGTGTAATTTCATATTTGAATACATAGATAATATCACATAAATAACATTCATATTTGTTCAAATGATTCAAAAATGTGTGTGTCTGCTAGTAGGTTGTCTAGGTCTCGTCAAAATCTTGTAGGCTTATGTCTCAATGCATGGCGTATATGAAACCGTAGAGTTACCGTCACGGATTCACCTTCTGAGAACCAAAACTTAAGACACTTTGTGATTAACCAGCCCTTACTGCAAAGAAAATTCCAGTAACATGCCCATAGTTGGGAATTGAACATTTCCTAAGTTGAACTGGTTGCACTTTTCTGCTATCCTGCTTCCGTGATCAATATTTTATTTTTGCAAGTTATTGTTTTCTAGGATTATTCTTTCTTATTTTTAACACGGTCAGACATAGATAAGTCAACTAGTAAGATACATACAATTAATATCATTTTTAAAATAATTTACTGATTTTATCCAATGTTTAAAAAAGGCTACATTTTTTCTTTAAAATGTCAACCAATCTTTTTAAATTTACAGTTAAAAAAGTTATGTTTTATTCTTGAGAAAAAAGGCATTAGAATTGTTATAATTGTGCTGTAAGTTCTTAAACCATAGCAACTAGAAAACTAACTAGAGTACATCAGAAAGCAAATGTTGTTATTGGCTTCCTTAAATCTTACCAATTTGGTTCTGACATTAAAAAATTTTCTCAGTTCTGATTACTGTTGATAGTGAGTCAAGGTAGAAATCAATAAGGGATTCACCTTTGATGAGTAAATTAACATTTTAGTCAAGGTTGGTTAAAAACAATGTGCAAGCTTACTCCTAGCTTATCATATCTTGTTAAATAATTAAAACGGTAACTTAAAACAGAAACTACAAGTTTTATAATATATTTTTAGTTAACGTACGTGTAGCTACTAGTAAAAACTTAGGCGAATACAAACTAGCGTCTCGCAGCGCTCGCGCAGCTTACCAATGCCATGCCTTCTTGAGTTAACCCCACTCGCTGATTTCGATGGATTTACTCGAGGGGTAATATGTTAAGGTTATGAAAAATGTTTTGATTTATTTAAAAAAGATATTCTATTTTAGGTAAGAACAAACTGTTTTAACAGTTATTATTACTTTGATAGTAATGTCTTCATTATTGCAATAACGTTGAAGGGTAGGATGGAGTATACAGGAAAGAAAAAAAGAACTTCAGTAGATGGATTCAAACATAAGCCTTAAATAATGAACCACTGCTATATTTTTATAAATATATCATATTCCACTATCTTAAAAATTGATAGGAAAACTATACCAATTCTTAAGTCATACTAAACTTATTTCTATATCCATCCAATACAAAACAATAACTAATTTATGACGTAATGAATAAATTCCTAATAAACTTCAGACTTTCCTTCCAATTGATTTTGCAAGGTAATCAAATTTATAATTGTAGTGATCCGAAAACTTATTAGAACTTGACGATCGATAATAATTTAATATTAAATAGGATTTCAGCTTAATTAAGTTCAACGTCTTGCTAGAAAGTTTAACCTCCCTCCCTCCGGCCCACCCACTCCGTCTGATGGAGTAATTTGTATAATACACCGCCTGCCCTTAAAGTTCTCCTTCAGAAGAAAATATTTCTTTAAGGTAGTTTTAAGTGCGAATTAATTTCAATAGGAAAAGAAGTTAACAGTTAAATATAAATAAAGAATACAAATAAGGTAGGAGCTAAATTGATCTAAACGTTGAATAAAAGTACATTAGATAAAGTTACACTGTACATAATGTATGTTCAATTTGTTGTATGTAAAATGACTTTACACAATTTTTGGAACTAAATGTATAAATATTTACTCCCATCATTTTAAATAAAACATTACTGCATTAAACCCCCCCCCCCTCCCAAAAAAAAATATACATTAATTCTGAAATATTTAATTTATTGTAAAATTGTATAATTATTAGTTCTTTTCATCGATACAAACTACTACTACACCAGGCTACGTTATTACCTGCACATCTAATGGTGAAAATGTAGGACGCGGTTCAAAAGTTTCTTTATTTTATTCTGAAAGAACACGGTAAAAAGACTCTACAATTTCCCAAAACATCCTGGGGAAAAAAATATTATAGAAAACACGAGAGAAATAAATTTCTAAAATGCAGAGGTTAAAAGAAACAAATCACTTAACAGATACAAAAGAGTAAATAAGTTGACTAAACATTAATGAAGGAAATCATAAAAAATAAGTAAAAATATAAAATAATGGCAATGAACCATATAAAACAATATTGAATGCCATAAAATAATAAAATAAGTAATAGAGTAGACTATAAATATAATAAATATGTACATATTGGCTTAAAGTTTTAACCTACTGTATCTAGTCCTTGTATCTTTCCAGTTTGTAAATACATATGAGTTTGTTTTCAAGTAGTACCGTAATTTACCAAATGGGATTCAAATAAGCATGTATAAACTGATGTTAAACAATTAGTTGCTTTTAAATACATAGAACCGACTTGCCCTAGGCCTTCAATTAGTTACCTATTAATCGAAGTACCATATTGTTATGCATTACCAATTTGTGAAACAATTAATTAAGCAAATAAAACTCAAAACAGTAATCATGCAGCAAAAGTAGTGCAATATGCGACTACATAAATAATACGTTTTACGGCATTTTTATGGATCTGCTTCTTTATGTAAACCAATAATTACTTAAGTCACACATGTTCCATTTTATAGTTCTACCTCTGAAGGCATAGTATAAATTGCATATTAGTGTGTTTAGTTGAAGAAGGATTTTAAACATAATGATGTGATATAAGCCTCCAGGTAGACTTCTAAACTTATATTTATTTGTTTGTTTTTAAAAAAATTACTGTTTCAAAGTATTCTATTGTATACGGTGATATATGACTGTTTTTGAAGTTAAAACTTCTTTAGGTTAACTGAGCACCTTTTAAATGACGACCTCGCTATACTATTCTTAAAGTAAGGCTTTGCGGTATTTATTTCGTCAATGGTTTCTTCTTGTTGGTTTACACACGTATTAATATAAACTAGAAGTTTAATGTAAAAGCTGATCGTAAAAGAAGAGGAAACAGACGAAATAGGCAGTGGTAAATTCAATCTCTGTATGGGTTTTGTCACGTCACGCTAAAGAAGAAATGGACATTGTGCTTCCTCGTTTTGTAAGTTGTGTTAGGTGTATTATTATTTGACTATATACAGTCAGGTTTATGTTATATTTTATTTCTTAGATTTTATTTTGAAATGGGACAATATAAAAATAATTATAAAATTTCCTATAACTGACTATTTATATTCATGGCAGTTTTCACTTCAGTCAGCAGTCTGTTTTTCTTCTTTTTTTAAATTTAATTTTTCGTAAACAGTATATACAATTTTGTATAGGTTAACTAACTATTTGTATGATATAAATGAATAGACAGATTGTTTTTGAATAAGTAGATTGTTTATATTTGTTTTACATAACATTTTTTAAATGTTTATCATATAAAATAATAAATTTAAAAATATTCCTAGAAATTTTAATTAATAATAGGCACTTTAATTTGACGTAATAAATACTAAAGAGGTCTTATATTAAACATACTTAAGTAAATAAATATCTAACCAACAAAAAAGGGGGGAATCAATTATAAATTAACGGTGGGAAGATGAAAGAAGGCGCAGAATTCAAATGCACAAAAAAATATAAAAAAACAGCAATTTGATGGTTACAAAAATAACTTGATTGGTTTAAGTTTTCCTGTACAGTGTGTCAGTAATTGTAGTATATATTTTGTTTTTATGTTTTTTGTAAAAACATTCCTCATTATTAATTAAAACTAATTAATAACTGTTTTTTATTTTATTATTATTTTTTTTCCTTATGGACAATATACATGACTTTTGTTTTGCTTGATTTGTTACTTAATTGTTAAAAAAAATTACCCTCATTTAAATAAGTGCAACTACAAATCGGTTTGACAATGCATGAATAGGAAAGGCGATGCGATTGTCACAGACAAGTAAGTACGGTTACTGGCTTGTTAGCAATATGTTTATACGTAAACACCAGTTGTATATATCGCTTAAATATATTTGTGACAAGTTAGCATAAAGAAATGGAATAGGAATATATTATAAAAAGGAAACACATTTGCACAGACGTCACGAACATTTCTTCAAATTTCGCCGTCATTACAGTGCAGTACAATTAGAAAATACAAGATTAATTAAACACACTTAAGAACTAAATATCACATAATATATAATAATTCAAATTTACTTTATTTGGTGCTGGGTGGATTTTATGCTTTAATGTATATTTTCTTTTTATTGTTGTTTTATTTGATTTGTAACGTTTATAAGTTTACATAGTTATGCATTAGTTTTAAGTCCATGGTTCAATTTGATCTCTTAAAATAATTGTATAACTATTGTTAACAATTGTAAAACGTAAATGATTAAAATTATTTAAATTTGGCATTTAGTCTTTAGGTTCAAAACAAACTAACGTAATTATAACCTAAGCTACATAATTCACTGACAAATGAGCTTACAATTATTAATTATGTATAATTAAATTATAGTCAGATAAAAACTTTGGATGTTTTACTTTAAGGTGTTAGCCTACTTGAAAAAATTAATTAATTTGTATTAGACCACTAACGTATTTGTAGGAGTTTTTACTGAATCTCTTATAGTACAGTTATTTTACTTTGATTGTGTTTGCTGTCCGTTACCTTTTCAGACTTGAGCCCGGACAGTTTAATAACAATAATAATAATATTATTTTCTATCCGAAGTTAGGACTGTTGGGTCTCTTTTCCACTTAACCTCCAATTTCAAAATACATAAAAAATGCACACTGCAAACAAAAATGTATAAAAAATAACAAATAATAAAATAGTAATTACTTCTAAAACATAATGTACAAAAAAATTTAAAAATATACGCATTTATCTCCTAAGTAAAATAAAACTAAAAGCAAATTATGCTACACTACATATAAATATATTTAAACACACTTATACTGTCAAACACGCACACATTCAACAACATCCTTCAAAACACCCAAAATCACCCGAGCGCCCGAAACTACCCACAACTCGCAGAATCAACAACCCAAAGCTTTCTTGAAACTCGTACCCAAAAAATTCCAGAGCCTACGTGCCGTCACAGTGAAAGACTTATTAAATATCTCAGTTCTGTGCCTGGGTTCAAGGAATATTGAAGGTTCACGTCGTGTGTCGGTAGCATTTACATTTGAGAAACATTCTGCCAAATATCGAGGCAATTCAATGAGCAGAATAGCGTGCTATAACAACAAAATATAACAATAATTAAAAAAAAGTTTTTGAATTAAATTTTTTTTATAATACATAGTTACAAGATCGTCACGTTTTAAATAAAAAAATTTTAGTAAGCAATAATTTTGAGCACGCTGAAGTTTTTAGCTAATTTCACACACAGTCATGCCATTGATCACAATAGTTAATTTAAATATGGAAAATGTATGTTTTTACCAGCTACACTCTAACTTTAAAATTAATGGCAAGCGATATTTCACCTTCTTCGAAGTGTGGATGAAATTAAATACTTTATTGCAAGTGTCAATAACATGGTATGTCCAGCTTAGAGTTGTGTTACAAAAAATAAATATAATATTGTAGTTCCAGAACAGCTAAGACTCTTGTGTACCAGTAGTTTTACTTTTTTTACGGTAAAATTTTAATAACTGCTCACTGGAAGAAGAAGTAACAAACTTGTCACTCAAGTGGTTTTCGCTTCCAAGCAAAAACAATAACTATAAAGAATTGAACCAAATCAATGTGATCACTTCAGCCGTTCCTGAGAATCTCAATTAAAGCAGACTCATAAAGGAATGTTCAGTGATCCTTTGACGACCTCATTTACGACCATTTTATAAATCTATATTTTGTAATTGCCTGGTTAGAAAATACGAAAATTGCTTATCCGGCTTGCGATATACTTTTGATTATAATATTGTTATTATAAACGGAAAACAATAAACCTGGTACTTAAAAAATTACTATAAAACAAATAAAACCCGATTTATTTATCGTAGGTTTTAAAACTCGATTTAAAAATATGTTTAACGCAAAACAGATTCATGTTGTAATTGTGCTTAAAATGAGACATTGTAAACAATTGTGAGGTAAAACATAAACAAAATAAATGGTTTTAAATTTAAAATTTCCATTAAGTTATAAAATCCAAGATGACTGCCACTACTGCATAGCATAACATGGTGTTATTTATGACATATCAACGGCCCTGTAGCCCTGTCGCACTTTAATCCTGCACACAAAGATTCAAAACATATACTCATCTTAAAGTAGTAGAATGACATTAAACCACTGACCCGAAGAAGCTGCGTTTTACCACAGTTTATCTAAACCTAACTGTAAACAAACTCCTTCGGGTCAACCTCCTGACCACTCCTTGGATGCGCATTGATTTAATATTATCTTTATAACATCCATCGTAAAATTGAGTGGAAGGCGCAGGCGCCGGACCTAATGGTCCTCTGTTATACTTTGTCTCTGACATCTATTTTATTGCTACCAAAACCTATCTTCTACTATAAAGACATTTAGAGGCTCCCTGCTAGGAGTTCTGGTCTAACTTTAATGTTGGATTTGAATAACGGACTTTGCTGGTAGGAATTTAAAATGCGTTCGTAAAAATAAAAAAGTGACATTTCAATGTGGGACGATTTGTGATGGACTACCGTTTTGAAACAATTTGGAAACAATTGGTATATACTACATGGTTTGAAAGTGAAGTTAGTTGGTATTAGAATATAAATATTGGAGATTTATTTCAATCTTGGAGGTTTATAAAGTGTCACGTTTCAAATAAAAAAATCTTTCTGTGCATAATCATCCACCTTTAATAACAGTAGGCCTACATATTTGACAACACTATACGGGGTGTCTAGAAAATATTAACCCGAATTTCAGCAGGCTATTTTATATAAAGAAGGTTCTACACGATGCTACGAACGAACGCTCGCTCCAATGTTGGACCGAATGTTTGAGATAAGTAAGTTTGCCAGATGGTAGGACGAATATTCCGGCTACACGGTGAATCGAATGTTAGATCCAATACTTATGAAAACATTTTCGTAAAAATGTTTGTCCAGTTTCAAAAATGGATGATCATTATAGTCTATAATAATATACAGTATCTTTTAATTTTACACATTTAAGGAGTTTAAAATCAACACTTCATATTTCGGTAGACCTAAATAAAATTTGTTTTTAAGTAGCAAATTTTTTAAATTGTATAGTATCTAATTAATCTGCCTGTGATTTTTCACGGAAACTTGAGTAGTATGAAATATAAATTGTAGCCTACTTAGGCTGCCTGTGAAAATGAAAATGAATATATTACTGATTAAAAACTAAAAGCAAAGATAAACCTAAACAAGACGAGTCTTTGATGGGAATGGAGAGTAAATAGTACTTCATACGAGCGAGTCGAGTAGCCATTGAGTCGAACTAACTAACATTTTCCTTCAAACATTGGAGGCAACCATTTGACTCGGTGCAAGAATACCGACATCGGCCGGAACAAGGTCAAATGCGAACGTTCGAAGCTCGCCATTGGACGCTCGTAGATTTAAACAAGGGCTACACGATGTGACGAACTATCAAACGTCCAACGTTGGAAGGTATTCGTAGCATCGTGTAGAACCGGCTAAATAATACGAAAATACGCTTGGTTTTCATAGTATCCGACATTCTGTTATTTTTACTAAACACTATACCTTTTTAAATATGAAAGATATTGACCTCAAATTTGGTTTACACATTTGATAAGTAACCCTTTACCGTTGTACAAAACACCAGAAAGTTCTTTTTTATACTTTAAAAATGTCGGCCAACAACTTTGCAATAACTTGCAGTTACTAAAACCAATAACTTTGTAAAAACAATTAGGAGACGAAAAAGTTATTTTTTGAAGGACAAACAGAACGGGTGATTATTTTTTACCTACCTTATAAGATAACCGAGTTAACGGCTGAAAACATAACTTCTTCTTAGTTGTCTATAACAGTACAGAAACAACAATAGTACAATGTAAAACTAGCTGTGCTATTTATACACAAACTAAGGGCATTATTACAATCTATACGGCCCTGTTTAGCGCACATCCATCTAAGCGCCTATGGATAGTTTCCGCACTCTTTGGAAAACTCCAGGTATTTGACGAATATTCTCAATACCATTCTAAGTGCGTTATCTGAGATCTTTAATTTAAGCTAACGGATCTGCATTATGTTCTTGAGGTGTCTTCACAGAAGGAAGGGGATTAAGATCAGGTGAAATGGCAGACCACGATACTGGACCTCCTCGGATAATCCATTTTTCTTTTGAGGTATTATTAACATGGGTTCTAATTAAAATCTACTCTAAAATGGGCTAGTTCCGCATCCATCGTGAAACATGTATCTAAACGTCCATTAAGTGGGAGATTCTTCAATATGACTATACCTATAAGATCAGTTCTCAAGAAGTGCAACAGTTCTTATTAAGTTGACAGAATGAAACTTGAACACAGAAACTTACAACTACGTTTATTAACTCAAACACGTTTCAACGACAAACCATCTTCAGTAATGCACGAGCTGAGATAATCAAACTACAAACTAACGTATTAGTTGTGAGATTCTGTGTACAAGTTTTATTCAAT
>JAGFPH010000035.1:1197354-1230291 GCA_018207615.1 Philaenus spumarius
AATTATCAAAGGTAAACGCCTACATGCATTCTATTTTGTAACGCAATTACGATTCCGGAAGATGTTAAGTTTGAGCGTATTAAACGTTAGGCTTAATGCAAAGTAAAGCGAGACAGTCTGTTATAGAGACAAAAGCAATATTACTCTCTGAGACAAATTAGTTGAAGCGTGGCAAAAGCTCTCATCGCGTCTAGAGTGGCAACGTGCTTGCTATATTATCTGAACATTAGGTGCGCGTTAATTATTACCAGCATTTAGGTCATGTTTTGTAAACTTTTTAGAGCCAAAAGATTGTATACGACATGTAGAGTTTTTTAACGATGTATTTTGTGAACGCTCGTAAATTATAATTTTATTTTTAATAGTTGCCTAGTATGAATCCAGGCTTTAGATAACTAACTTTATTTACCTAAATATATTGTAAATGATATTACATTTTATAAGTACAATTATTAAGTTAAAGTCATACACATTCTAAGTGGATAAAGAACTTGGCAATAATTTATCCATGTATATATTTGTATAGTTTTATATTAGTTTGTCTTATTTATGTTTTCGTGGTATGTTACTTCTTTTTCGTGGTATGTTAAAAGAAAATATGTTTCTTGTTTAGTAACAATATGCCTTAAAAAGATTAGTTTTAATTTAGCTGACATTGTACGTAGGCCTATTAATAAATTATTAAAAACATTTTTACTATTTATATAATAAAAAACTGAGTTGGAAATTTGCGTAGAGCTTAATTCGTGAAAACATTTTTTCTCAATTCAAAAGGAGGTGATTAAAATTATTGTATCTAAAATACCTAAAAAGTGTTAGACTTTTAAAATGTTTTAAACAAATTTACAAATAATATATATTTTGTAACTATCGAGATACAAAACAAAATTGTCCATGTGTTTCCTACACCAATACACACCTGGAAATGCACTTACTATATCTTCAATACATATTTAACCATATACTAAAACGCATACAAGTTCCCCTACACTTGATTAAAATAAGTCGAGCACTTACACTTGTAAATAAAGACGTGTAAGATTATTGGATTTGTATTGCGTTTATTTGAAATTGGATTCCTTTTAAATATTGTACAACTTTATATAGGAGTTGTGTATTTTCTTTCTTATCTTTTTGCTTCTTTGAATTTATATTATATGCCAGTTATACTAATAAAGACGGAGGAGTAGCGTATATCGAAAGGCAGTTAGGTTCAAACCGACGCAACCTGTGTTGCATGTTCTAACTGTAACAGACTAGAAGAGCGTCTTTAGCCACTCACCCATATTGTTTCATGGATTTGATGTTTTACGGTTAATCGACGTTATAACAGCACTTCCACTTATTTCTCCCTTGACAGGTCAGTTATTAGATAATATAAAAAGTGTTATCTATTTATTTATAAATTTACCAAGTTAAAAATGTTTTGAAGATAGTTTATATCAAAGAGTTTAATTTGTCTCCATTTTAAAGTGAGTAAAAGATATGGGTTGTTTATTTTTTGCAAATTAAAATAAATAAATAAGTTGTGTCAAAATAATACCGTCACACAGCTGAAGCGCTGAAGTGAGTTCAGTGAATTTCCAAAATTAGGTTTACATGTTTTAGGGTTGGAACAGACTGCTTGGGAAATTGGTCTACTTACGAAGGCGCTGAATAAGCTGCTTTCGTATAAATATATTAGTAAAATTTGCACCTCAACCTTCAGCCCTGGCTCACGCGCTGCTTTGTTCGCTCGCAGCATAAAAACTCGCTTTGCGAGTTTACACCTAGCCCGTGCTGCTTAGGGTTATGTTCTCCTCCACTTCTCTCGCAGCGCACAACTCGCTATTTGGATTTGAACCGGTAATTTTATGGTATTTTACGTTTTGATAGATTTTAGGGAAACCTGACGCGCTATTATTATCGTGTAAAAAAAATTAGCAGAATAATGTAAAATTGTTTAGATAAAGCCAAAACATAGTTTCATTCTAGTATAAACAATAAAAAAAAAAATATAATAAAACTTCCGGTAAAAAAACGTGTTTCCAATTGTAGGGTTTGTTTTGGCTGACGAATTTGTCTGAGCAACTTAGGAAACCAAAGTGTGTACCAAATTTGAACCAAACCAGACGTAAATTGTAGCCGTTAGAGTGCGAACACATATATTATATTATAACATTTTTAATGCCACTCCAAAATGTGTTCTGGAGACTATGATCGGTGCTCATTGACCACTCCCGACCTTCATCTTTCGTATGGAAATTCTCTAATAATAATATCTCTGATGTTCCTTATTGTGTATGGTTTTAGTTACAACAAACTCGATTTTATCAAAGCAGTACACACTTTATTTTAGGTTTCCTGCATAAGTAGCCTATATTAGGCTAAATAATATCGGCAATTTATGGAGCAATAGTCATTAACAACAATATTTTACCGTCTAAAGTGGCAATGTTGTCTACATAACACACAACAAATACTAAAAACTTTACACATTCCTTCTATCGTTTTATAAATTTCAAAGCGGAAAGGTTTTATGAAAAATATTAACAATTCTTTTCACTCAATGTGTCTTACTTAAACAAAAAACGAAAACCAATTAAAAGCTATACAAACTACTTATGAAATGTATCAAATGTGTATTCGCCACACATAAACAGTTTAATCTCTCGATTATAACCGCTAATTTATAAATGATCCGCCCTTAATGACTCTCTTCATTATCGAATGCATCGGAATCAATATTGCATCCATCGCATGTTTATGCATTCAAATTTGTTAGATTATGTAATAATTAAACCTCGGTCACAGATTATAGAATTTAGTGCTAATTTGAAAGCTGCGTAGAAAGCCTTTAAATTGATGAGTCCGCAATGCTGACAGATGTTAATGCCGTGTTATGAATTGCAAATACAACTTGAATAAGTCGACTTGCGTTGAATACTGTCAAACGCGGATGTTTAGGGCTGTAAACCGGCCGGTAACATGAACTGCATAGTGGGATTGAAAAGTTACTTTAGTGAGAAGTCTGATAGAGAGGCAAATTAGTAGCTAATTGGAACATCTGTTTGAAACCTTCCACCTGGTATAGGAACACACATCAACTGATACAGCTTGAGCAGAGTATTACCGTTTACAAATCCATAGAATGTAAAGTATATATTATCTTATACTTTTTTGTTCAGAAATGTTCAGAGTGCATTGTTATGTAGACCAAATAACTAGAAAAAAAATTAGTTTCTTTACTTTGTTTTGAGTACCAAACGAGAAAATATTTTTGTAACTAAAAGTTTCAAAAGAAGTTTTTTTTTTTGAAAAATAAAAATAAACATGAATTTTGTTATAAATTCAAAATATAGAAAATGTATCCATACAACCATAAATAATATATTCACTTAAAAAACATTAAGCCATTTCCATAACCAATACATAATTACATATCCAAAAATATGTAGTACATTTAAAATATATAATAGTTTTTGAAAACTTTATGATATTATCAAGGAAAAGTTTCCTACAATTCACTAATTCACAATATTTATAATAAATAAAACCCAACGATAAACAAACGCACTAAATAAACCTAGTCACGTGCAGTATGTACTATTTGGAAGCCAAAATCTCTTCGGAAATCTGTTTCTGAAGCTGGCCTAACTGATACGGCTTTGCAGATAATTTCTTTACGAATTGGTTACTATACAATAATAATAATACTTTACAATATTTTTAATTGATGCCAACCTATCAGTTGTAAGGGCGGGTTTACTCGGTTCGATAAAACTTAACGACTTATCTGCAACGAAAAAACTTTACAAGTAAGACGGAACGTGTAAGCTGCAAGTCATTACGACTTGTCGGAATTGGAGTCAGATTGGAATGTTCATGTAAATCGCCACCAATTTCTTAGGTCGCATCGACAAGTCGGTGCGTTTAAAGGCCCGTCACACGTCAACGATATATTATTGTAACAATTTGACTTGCACAAACCACATCGTTACGATATATCATACGTGTAGACGAGAGATTGCTACAACTTATTGGAATTGGAGTGAGGTTGGACAAATTTAATCAATCTGGCAACGATATCGGAAGATTGTAGCGACAGGTTGCAACTTGTAGTCGGCGGCTCAAGCTTATCGCTCCAGCTTAACCTAAAATCAGTGTTCCCACGCCAGTGCACGGTTCTTAGTAGTCTGAATCGTGAGTGAATTTGCTTCTCGCAAATTTTTGATGGAATTCATACATTTAGAAATTTTCCCTGCATATGACAAATTAAGTGCAAGGAGTACTCTGGTAGAAGTAAAAAGGACCTTGCGTAAGCAGAATTGTTTGATAATTACGAAGAAGTGGAAACTTCAGCCGATAGGGAATGCTGCTGTGAAGCAAATCAAGTCTTTACGAACAGTTTACAAGAAGGAACTGGTGGAAGTGAATACCTCTGTGAAATCTGGTGCTAGTGCAGACGACATATACAAACCTAAGTTGTGTTATTTTCAGCTGCTGCAGTTTTTAAGTTTAAAGTGCACCCGGTAGCAAGATATCTTAATGTGGCGGTTAGTTGCTTACGGGGATAAATTGATTTTCTCATAATTGTGTAAGTTTTCTTTATCAATGGATAAATTATATTTAGTATTTCCTTATAACATTCTTCAGTCATTCATATGTAATTCCCCCAACCATTTTTTTCTTAAGCAATTCTCTCAACATTCTCACACAGGAAAACTTTCTTCTCAAAAGCCAAGACCTACAGCAAATAGTTCTCGGTTTTCTTGATTTCTTCTTTGCTATTCTTGCTAAACAGTTAGCATAAAAATACCAAAAAAGTATCACCTCTATGCAGATTACACTTGAGGAACGGCCCAAAACTGAGAATCAAGAACAAAGTAGGGGTGAAAAATTGTCGCGTGTGGGCAGCACACATATTGTAACGATTTGTTTGCACGATGTATCTTTGACGTGTAGACAGGCAACTGTGGCTCAGTCATATCTCTCCTACCTTTACAGTTTGGCGTGGTCTTACTTAGGAACATATAGTGCAGTTTGACTGTTGTATTGTTTGAGTGCTGTGTGTCTTGATTTTTTTTTTACTAAAATAAAATGTCAGACCTTCATCACAATATTTCTTATTTACTTTTTCTAATTTGGACATTCATATTAACAAAAAAATTTAGGCTATGCTAAAAATACAGATTCATTGCTGTTTTAGCAGTTATTTTACTAACATAACATATTATAATTGGTGGAAAAGTGCCCTTACAAAAAACATTGGGTATACTGTATAGGCGACCAAATACACTCAATGCTTTTTATGTAGGCACTTTTTTGCTCTCCGGATGATAAGTTGTTCTTTCTAAACTAGCAATGAGGCAGAACAGACCTCTTAAAATATGTTATCATTCAATGTTCTTTTACATTTAATTAACATTTGTTATTGCTCAATATTCTTTGACATTTAAGTAAAATATTTAGGAAATTTGGGATTTTTACGTAACATCACAAGCATATGTTATTACATTGTTTAAACATCAGATTTAATGTAGGTCTATGAAAATTTTATCGTTGATTCTAAAGTTATAAACTAAAGACAAAAAGAGCGTTGTTGAGTCTCATGTAGTATTACATGTTGAGAAGAATGTGCACCAATCTGATATTCCACGTTTACAATAACCAGAATGTTCCAATACATAATTAACTTTATTTATACGACATTTCTTGAAACAGTAAATTTTAAATTTGTCGAGTAAAGACGTAAGCACTCTCACAATTAAACACGTAAATAACCTTTACAAACCTAAAAGTAAGGGAACACGACTAATTATCATGAAAATCAAGTACACACGAAATGTAACACCGACAATTTACGACTACTTAAAGTTTCCTAAGAACGAAACTAAGTTTATTCGAAACAATTTAAATATGTGAAATAGAATCGCAGCTGTTGTTTCATATTAAAATGTTCCCAGGGCTCTCGTAAAGTACGGCACCGTATTCCTATTGACTTCCGCAGCTCTCGGTTCTGGGCTATTGGTTTTGGATGCCGGCAGGGGACCGCCTGAGTCTTAATATCGCTGTCCCCATACGTCTTGTACGTTGACTATAAACACGATTTAAAGTTTTAGGAAAGATCGTAAAGACGTGAGACAAGAAAACGGGGCTGAGAGTGTGGGTGTTGAATGGGTGTGTTGTTTAGTATTTTGATACAGTTGTTGGATTCAGGACAGGTGGAGTTATAATAGGGAGTCAAACAGACATATTAAGTTTCAGCGTTCCTACGTGAAGTTTAATTTATGTTACTGGCTTAAATCTCCACAAAATTTACCGACTCTTATGCAGTATAGTGTCTTATAGTGCAATACACTGTGTATACCAAAATCTAATTTAACATTTTAAAATGACGTACCGGTTTACACTGTGCTTCAAAAACTGGTACATAGTTCAGGATCTCATCTACCACATTAAAACTATGAAATAATTATAAATAAACTCTATTCCCCAAAATAGTATGTTATCTGTTTCCAAATGTTTCCCCGTTTTTGTTTTAACAAAAATTTAATTTTTGATTGGTTTATAATACATTGTTGAACGATTGCTCATTGAAATTTACAAATCAGGTAACATTTTCAAAAATAACGTTGAAGTAATTTAAATTAATTTAAAATTAATCACGTACCCTATATTTTTGATGTTAGTTTTAAATTTTTGATTAGTTTGATATGTAGTTTTCTTTCATTAATTTTGTTTAGTCGATTTAACGTTTATGTTATTGTTGTCCTTTAAGTGCTTTGTTTCTTTTATTTAATGCAAACATAGTCAAAATGGCTGAACTTTAAAATATATTTTGTAGTTTATTTGCCTTACTATAATTTTTGTTTCCGCGAGAATTTTTTCATAATATTTTACTCAGTAAATTGTATAAATATTTGAAAACAAATCTCACATGTGGTAGCCTCAAATAAAATAAATAATAACCAATTCGATTTATTTAATAAATGACATGTAGAAGCATTGTTTTGTGCATTATAATATTTTGGTAAAACTTTCAACAAGTTTGACGGTGCTGAATCCTTGCTGGGCTAGTTAAAGTTAATTATGTTATCCTCCGGGTTTATATCAAAGTAATAAATACATTTGAAAAATATATAACGATGGCCGACGCAAATTGATTTATTTATCATAAGTCTCTTAAAATCATTCCCAGTAGTCGGATAATGCGTACCATATTACAGAAATAATGACGCTGTTCTCCAATCGTGTGCACCATAAATACAAGTCTGTGCATTTTACTAAACTCGACCATTCCAAACACCTAATTTATTATCACAGCTGTCAACCCATATAATGGTAACGTCGAATGAAGACATTACGCGCTCATCCATCTCAAGGCTATTTCAATCGACCATGTCCAAGTACCTGCATAAATATCGGACCGACTTTTGTTGGTATCAGCTGGAACTTTGACTGATAATAACAGTTCGAACATAAATTTGAAGATCGTAAACAAGTCAAAGATCGCCTACGGGCACAGTGTTATTGTCGATATGATGTTAATAAAGACATGTCTGTGTAATGGAGTATTGTCGGTTAAAATACCCGAAGAGAAGAATATACCACGTAATTTAGTTTAATAATAGTGATAAGGTTATTTATTTGAAGAAAATAATAGATGGAAGGTAAGCATTCGACTGACTACAACCAATTACTATGCTAAATCAAATTTATATTTATTCTTGAATTCTATATTGATACTAGAAATTAAATTTTTTATGTTAGTAATCTTAAATGCTTATTCAACGACTTAATTTTACTAAATTATTCTTACTTATTTTATTACATACCTATTGCCCTTAAATGCACCAAAGTAAAGATATTAAAATAAATAAATATTTTATAAAATAATGATTTTGTTGGTTGGTAATAGCTAAAATTAGATTTAAATTACAGTGTGTAGTTTTTAACTTGCATGACCTAAACTATTATTGACTGGAAAAACATTAAATAGGAAACATTAAAAATGGTAATAGTTAAAAATGGTTTATTATTTTGTTTAAAAACTAGATTTTAAAATTTAACGGTCCAATTTTAATATTTCATTAATGTGTAAAACCTTATTTTAAAATGTTTTCTATACGACATCACATTTTAATAACTTTTTAGGACATATTTCTCCCTATTCTTGAAGATAAGGGGAAAATGCAGTGAAAAAAAGAAGATTTTATACATTTTCATAAGACAAGTTCCGTACTTAAAACTGTTGTTTTATTTAAAAAATGGAAAACTATTAGAGTAAATTTATAAAAAATAACACAATTTTTAAAATACAAATGTTTTACAAACGTTGATAGAATATAAAATGGGGGAATTTTTAGAAAATAATTTTAGTTCATTTGTTAGATAAAATATGCTGTAAGGTTTTATCTGCTTGCGTTTTGAAAATTTGAAAGTTTTATTTATTAAGTGTCCACAATAGGAAAATAAAATTAGAATAATTTTGGATCCCTTGCTTGCCAAGATATGTGTATGTTTTTTATCAAAGAGTTTATTTTTTTCTGGATGGAGTGTATTAAAAATTAACTCAATAAAAATGTAATGTACGACAAAAGATATGATTACCAAAATACTCAAACACGCTCACCTTAAAAACGTGTGTTTTGATTTCATGTGTTCAATTTATACGACCTATTGAGATATGGCTTAGGCCCGCATTACAGTAATTAAAATTATAAAATAAAAATTTGAAATTTTGTAGATAATTCAGATATGGTTCTAAAATTTAAGTTTTCTCGCAGATTAAGAGTGTACGAGATCACATTGGTGGCACATTATAGTAAAAACAATACCATTCAATCTTTACAAATTACAAAAACATTGTATCTATACATTTAAAGAAAATTGAAGTGTCTATCTGTGATTTCAAAATATAAGCATTTTTCTAAGTTCATATGGTTATTTACAAATTTCAAAAACCTAAACAGACATTTATAAATTTGTTGTCTGTCTGTTGGGCCATCTGTCTGTTTGGCAGAGCTAATATCCGGAATACCTAAACAGATTTGAAGGAAACTTTCATTCAAAACGTTTAGACGACTTTTTAGAGAATAGTTTAGGCTACTTTTTATTATTTAAAATTCCTGTAAAAATTGAAAATTAGTTATTTTGTAGACAAATGTTAAGGATATTGCATGTCTATGTCTATATATGTCTTACATTATGCACAGGTCACAGTTATTCCCACCACCCAATTTATATCAAAGTGCCTTTATCCTAATCAATCATCATTTCCGTAAAAGGTGCTTTTAAAACTTTAAAAAATGTAAAAACTATGAAAAAATTAGGGTTTTAAATTACAAATTTTGGGGGTAGTGGGTGAATAATTCGAAATCTGTCTTAAATTGTGTACAGTTCACAACAACCCTTACCATCTAATTTATATAAAAGTGCTTCTGTCCTAATCAGTCATCATTTCCTTAAAAATAACACAATATACAATAATATATTTGCATTTTATTATTGCACCATATTATGCTACCTCGAGGGTTGGCGAGCAAAGCGAGCAGTTAAATCAATAAGTTGTAACTAGTTTTTAATAAAACTGAATATGCGTTCTAATTTACGGGTTTGGTAGAAAACGTTTCTTTTAATCTATGATATTGATGAGACATTTATACAAAAATACATAATTTAATTTTTAGGACTCCTCTATTATTCCTTATGTGTGTTTCGTTTATTATTTACTAGAGGACCCTGCTCGCTTCTTTCACCAACCCCGGTGGCTACCCATTGCAAAAAAAAAATGCAATCATATACTCTGATACTTTCACGGAAACGACAGTTGAACGATGACCTATTAATAGCTATTGTAAGACAGAGGTCGAAATAGACAATATCTCCAATAATTCCAATTGTGGTATGAGTTGTAATTTTCAATTATTATTTAAATGATAAAAATCAATATTTCAAACAAATTTTGAAATTACCAAATAAAGGAAACAATATAATATGTAACACCAGATGTTTGACTTATAATACAGTAACTTATGTTTACTTTTACCTATTCTAAAAAAAAAACTTTTGATGTAAAAAATTACCTGATTCTAAATTTGATATTTTTTTTGCAAATAACCGTGATTTGGTTCATTGTGGGCCTAACATAAAATTATGTTAAGTTTTTGATCTATATGAGCTTCTTTATTTATAATATTATAAACAACAGATGTTTGAATTTAAGTATATTACATTAAGCATTTTGCATGAATTTTTGTTTGCTTTTAGTTTGTTAATCCAACCTAAAAAAGCTTTTAATTAAGAAGAGTAATAAACAGATTCTAAATTTGCTAAGTTGGTTCATTCGGTAACGGATGTATTCAAACATAATTGTGTTGCTAAACTTTTGATCTGGAAAGCTGTTTTATCTGTTATATAACTGGGAGTAAATCCCCCAAATTTCCACTATTTTTAAGCTTTAAAATTATTTTATTTACAAAATTATTTCTTGGTGTGCCTCTTATGACCCCAAAAGAGTATACCTTATTTTCGTAATTTTATTTTAAACTAGTAAACCCCCGTGAAAAATCAGAGGAGGATTAATTAGATACACATCAGAAATACACCATTTATACAAAATGCTATTAAAAACAACACACTTTATCTAGGCCTACCTAACTATGCTGACGGGGATTTTTAACTCGCTAATGTGTACAATTACAATGATTATAAAACTAGGAATTTTTGGTAAAATTAATTTGTATTTACATATGTTATTATATTTTTCAAGAAAGATACAAATACTATCTTTGAATTGCTTTTTATTTCATAATGATAAATCAAATAATTTTAAATCAAATGATTTAGATGTTATTAATTGGATTATTATAGTGAAGAAATTGATAACGGAAAATGTTTATATGTTATACGAAGATGCATTACTGTTTCCAAAGAAACGATTACATATTTCTTCTTTAAATATATATAAGCGAATATTTTGATGATAAAATGTTGTATTTATGTACAGTTTATAATCTTAAAGTAATTTTTATAAAGTACTATAACATACATTACTTCTACAACTTATATTTAAAAACAATCAACTTCATAAGAAATTATGATGATTGAAGTTTTAAACATAACTCCAAAGTATAATCTACACTGGTTTGTTTAAGTATTACAGATGATGGGTGAAATCACATGTTATATGCTACTCACGTACGTACGTATGTACTTAAGGACGTACACTCACTTTTATAGGAGTTGATAGTTTCTGCTCCACATTGATTCTATGCTAGTCAGTCAGTCAGTCATTCAGACAAAGCCTCTTATATTATGTAGATGACGTTTAATAATAATTGAAACCCTTTCGAAAAGTAAAGAAATACGATTTGTGTGGATTCACACAAATTATTAATTAGAAACATAGGTGGTTGAGAAATAAAACCTTGAGATTATTTTAAAAAATAAGAATTTATTTTATTACAAAACATCCATCAATTATGCAGTACTTAATATTACGAAATATATTGTGTAACCATTTCAGAAATATATTTAAAATTTATTATTTTTTTATATTAAATATTCCACGTCGATAAACGATGGCATTAAAAATATCGCAAATGCCCGAATGATTTATACCTTTAATAACAATTTTATTGCCTCCGGCGCCCTACCCTTCTGATTTTATTTAGGGCCTTCAATATTCTAAGAATTTGGGATGGCTTAGAAAATATTGTAATATAAAAAGTAAAATTCGTAATATAAGTTCTTTTTTTAAATTATGATTGTTTTAATAAATAATGTTTAACGTATTTAAGAGGTCATTTTCACTACAACGTGTATTCAAAATATAATATGTAGGCGTAGAGATAAAGAGTAGGCCTATTAATTATTAAATTAATTACATACATAGGCATAGAGCTATGATAATAGAAAGAAACTACAATATTACAACTGTGCTTTCTGAAAAATCTTGTAACTGTTATATATTTTTTTGTATTACTATGATACACAATTGAATTTTCATCAATATGGTTAGAGAACAAAACATGTTTAACATAATAATCCCATAATTTTCTTCAGTTTTGTTCTGTACCTATACCAAAGCAATCACAATAATTACAAATCAAACACATTTTACAAAAAATATAATTTGTTGTTTTATTAAATAATTTTTGTATTAAAAATTATGTTCAGTAGGACTACTTAATTAAGAGAACACATAATTCGACCAAGCAGCTGAACAGCTGACATAAGTTGAGCAAATTTCCAAAATTCTGTTTATATGTTTCAAGGTTTATATAAGCAACTATTTATGGAATTGGACTACCACGAAGGCACAGAATAGCATCCTACATGTACGAAATATATAAGTATTATTTGTCAGCACCTCAGCCTACTGCCCGGCTCATGCGAGTTTTCATCCTGGTCGTCGGCCTGGGATCAAAAGTTGTTCTGTTGGATTTTGTTGGCTAAAAAATCTTTCGAGCACATAAACAACCAATATGTGTACCAAATTTGGACAAAATCGGACTTAAAATGCGGCCGTAAGAGTGGCAACACAAATATGCATATCTATATAATATAAAATCCAAATACCACTCACTCACTCACTGACTCATCACGAAATCTCAAAAACTACTAAACGTATTGGAATTAAATTTGGTATGTAGCTTCATCTAGGGCCATGGATGATCACTAGAAAGGGTTTCAAAAAATTCGAAATCTTAGGGGGGGGGTCAAAGTTACTAAATCATTCTTTCTCTAAAACTAATGAATGGATTGGAATGCAATTTAGTATGTAGCTTCCTCTAGAGTCTAAGGTAATATTTAAGAAAGGTTTTTAAAAAATTTGAATTTTTAATGGGGTTTGGGTGGGGGACAAAGTTACTAAATCACGATTTCTCTAAAACTACTTAAAGTATAGGAATGCAATTTGGTATGTAGCTTCATCTAGGGCCGTAGATGCTGGCTAAGGAGGGTTTAAAACAATTCGAAATTTTAGGGGGTTTAGGGGTTTTAGGGAATTATGTTTCCAATAATTCGAAACATTGGATGTTTACAGTTATCACTCTAATCTATACTTACCTCCTTCTTTGATCAAAATTTAGTGTTCAGACATAAAAATATAAAAAGCTACGAATATTTTCGCAAGCATTGTCGCCGATTCAAAATAAATGTTTCGTCGAATGTAAAGACTTTGCCTATCAAGGGTGTGCAATATCACTCAAATTTATTTAGCGTTAACAACCTTGAGAATGTAGGCCTATGATATTAACTTGGTAAAGTGCTCGAGCATGACTATCAATATAGCTTGTATGAACTAAGGTTTTTTTATAATTTCGGTCTTATTTTTGATTTCCTACATGTGCAAATCACAACATTTAAACTTGAAGAAATCTCAAATGAATAATTAATTGATACAAAAATTCGCTTTGATGTTTTGCTGTTTTCGATTAAGTAGATTGAAAATTGTGTTTTTCGTCTTGTTTATACGCAAATATCTTTATAGTACAAATTTTTAATTTACTATTTTTGTCATCTAATAATTGTAATTTAGATGTTCATGAATTATTTCCTGCAAATAACAAAAGATTATCCTCAACATTTGATGAAAGATAAGTTATATTAAATAGTTCTGTATGGGACTGCTTCGTCCTGGTAATGCACACCCTTAACATTGATGTCCCTTTATGTCTATCTAAACAGATTTTGGTTCTTCATCTGACTTTGGATAATCCTCATAAGTGATTTAGAGAAATTAGTGTCAACATTATTCTTAACATTAGCCTATTTATAATAATGGTAAGATATGTAGTAAGTTTAGAGTTATTGAATTTTATATGAAAATTTCTCAATTTCAATAACAATAGAAATTTTATTTATAGCACACAAAATATTATCACAACTAATGACAAAGTACCTGGGCGACCGAGCTTCGTTCAGTGTTTTTTATTTTATTTTTTTATTTAACCTACAAAACGAATAGGCCATATTTTTGATATTGTTTATGTATTTTAGAGATAATAAAACATAATTATAATATTTAGTTAATTTATATTACCTTAATGCAGAAACTTTTAAAAAGGTTTTCAGAATGGTTAATAATAGTTCAAAAATAATGTTTTAGTTACTTTTGGTGTTTGAATAAAGAAATAAGTTGAAAATTATACCACCTGTTTCATTGTTAATGATTTATGTTTGCTAAATAGTATATAAACATCTGGAGCTAAAATTAAAAGATTAACATCTGTTTGTAAAAAATCTTTATTGTATCTATAATGTATCTATTGGCCTATACTTAGTGACTTCAAAGGCAGTATATAAAAGAAGTTTAGAGTTTAAATTGTATGCGCATTTTTCCAAGTTTATGCGCATTTTTGCAGACATAAGACCTAGCGCATTCGATCCTGACGTCAAAAACCCCCTACATGCAAATGTTCATCAAAATCGTTAGAGCCGTTAGCGAGATCCCAGAAATAAATGTATTAATTTATAAACAAATATACAAGATTTCATCGCTTTATAAAATTTGATTTTATATAGCTACCTTATTTTCCGCTAGAGAGCAGGACCTCCTAGACAAGCTTTTTAACATTTTCTATTCAATATATAAGTTTAGTTGGTTTTCTGCTAGCACCTTATGGATCACCTTTGAAATATTATAGTTCAAACTATCGGCTACAATATTACTGTATTCAGTTCATTTTATAGTTACTTTATTTTCCGCCAGAGAGTAGCACCTCCTGGATCACGTATTTATACGCATTTTTGGAGACATAAGACTCAGCGCATTCAATTGCTGGCGTCAAAAACCCCCTATATACAAATTTTCATCAAAATCGTTAGAACCGTTAGCGAGATCCCCGAAATAAATTTATAAACAAATATACAAAAATTGCTCGTTTAATAATGTAAGATATAGTTGTGCTTTACAACAAGAGTTGATAAATACTGACAAAACATCTTGTGCTGTAGTTTATATACACAAATACGAGAAAATATTAGAATACAAAATTATACAAATATTCTGCTTAAAATTCGGTAATTAAATAAGTGTGCCTATTGACTTCACTAATTAATTTTAAACAAATAAATCGTAAGTATATTGTGACAGCAAATATACTAACAGAATTAAAAAGTTATAAATATTCCAGAACACTCAAGGCTCATGGATCCACATAAACATGCTGCTTTGTGTTTATTGAATTAAAAATAATTTAACTAGCGCTGCAGCAACACGGCTGTAACAGCTCCGTTGTCGCAGTTGGGTCGTAAAACAAAAGTTGTTTGTCGTAAAGTCATACAACATAAAAGTCGACTAAAAATAAGTCACTAAAACAACGTATGTTTAAAATTCAAAAGAAAGTGAATTTGGAAGTACAACATTCCATTGTATTTCAACTTAAAAGTTCCATGTTTCCGTTTTTGTTCAGTTTCCGTTTAGTTATTAACGGTTTGGTAAATGCTATTCAAACTGGACATAGATAAGTAGCTTTCCATTCATAGGCGTTACCACAGAAAAAGCATACAATTTTTCAATTATCATCTGTATTTTGTTTATCATTATTAGAATGATATTTAGGTAATGTTTACAAAATCGAGTAACATAATTAATTTTTAACAAGTATCGTTATATTATTTGTTTTTATTAACAATTTGATTATTTTAGAAAGTTTAAACTTTTACTAGCTTTGTTACTTAATTTACGGCGATAGGCTATTGACGTTGGTGTTCTGTTTACTTTCGGTCCTTTGTTAGCATATGTCCAATAAATAATGCTGTAAAAAACAAAACAAAGCTTAGTAAATTATAAATTTAATATTTTACAGTTAATTGAAAAGAATTCCATATCATGAAAAAAAATAATAATACTTAAATTATGGTGAATATAATGAGGTGATGTTGGACTTAAATAAGGGCCATGCTACGAGGGCTGATAGCGTCGCGTTTTCAACGTCGCGTTAAAGTCTGTTTGTTTGGTAAATTAAACTACCGTGTAGCATGTTACAAGAGCGATTTAAACGCTGGCGAATCAGCGATAACCGGGCGCAAAGCCCAATGACGCGGCGAGCACTTGAAGCACAGCTACCAGAAAGGTCAGAATAGTCAGAAGTATCGACTTTGTCCTGGTTATAGTGGTTGGTTATTCTTTATTTGAAAGTGACTATCGTGTACTTCAATATACATTCGTATATTAGCATTCATGTGTAGAGGTATTAAATTGCAGGTCATTTATATAAATGTTTTCCTAATAACCGTTCAACATAATACGAAGTACACATTTTGTAAGCATTATTGTATTTTATTGGATCATGCTGTATGCTACGTTACCATCCTGCTATTCTAGTTTCATTATAAATTCATAAATTTATTACACAAAATAATGCAATTCTCTAGATATCAGATTTATAAATCTCTCTCGACTCGTACGCCATCTGTTTTTCCCCATTTTAGCTTTTGTAAAAGTAAATAAAGCCGGATGAAAGATTCATGACTGCAATATATCTAGAAGGAGGATGACAATGTCCAGGAACATGTTTGTACAATATGTGTACACTGGGCAACTAATCCCGTCTGTGTTTACCTAAGCGGGAACACTACTTCAGAATATTAAAGCATTATGCACTTCCCTGAGCTCATCTGTTATTACTCTGTTTGATTTTCATCACAATTTAGGAGTGAGTTTTCCTTGTGTCCAATCAGTACATGATAAAGATTTATTGTTTGCGCTTCTTAGTAAAGAGAATGGTGTAAGGTTGAATATACTTTCTTCAAATCTTACATATGAATAAAAATTACAATAACTGCTAGTAAAACCCATTCCTTTCTTCGTGCATATGTTTTATATATTTACAAACATAACAATAACCATAACCACTAAGCTAAGATAATAAATAATAATAATCTAGAGGTATCCGCGACTTCGTTCACATATATATATGGATTAAAGGAATATCGTGTAAATATCAAAACATAACATTACACTCAATTAAAACAAACAAAACATAAGATCCGAGTGACCTGGCTCAAAAACGCATAACGAGATTTGTCCAAATCGATCTACATTTCTCATTTATGCCTAAATACATGATCAGCTGTGAACCCATTAAGCATACAAACAATCTTGTTGTATGCATCCTGTTAAACTGGTTACACACCAGTTTATTATAATTCCCGAACGACGTGAAAATTAAAAATTAGGTTTTGAGGTGCATTTCACGTCTATGAGTACCCCAACATATTGGCTACAAAAAATATTTTATTATTTAAACATATTTGAACTGCGACTGTTTTCCCCTCCATAAAAGTAATTATGTGCCAAGTTCCTGGCCTCTACCTTCATAGCAAATGTACGGATAATTATTTATGTGTATCCCATTTTCCCCAATAGACTTAAGTAATCAAAAAACAAATATGTAAAAAAATCTCAAAAAACCCTTAGAATACCCAAATTGGGTGTAATAACTATGGGTTAATTTACTTTTGATGATTGTATTAAAATTGTGATTCACTTTTTAAAAGAAATATTAAACATCACATACAATAAATTTTATAGACATTTTAACCCTAATAAAATTATATATTTTAAGAGTTTTAACTTATTTAATGCGTTTTCTGTAACTGTTAAACAGTTCATGTAAAAAAAAGAGTACTTAACATCTAGCTTCGTTAAATCGAACAACGTCCAATTAGGACTGGAAAGAGAAACTAGCTTCAAGGCTATTAGTACAATATTAATTAATATATATTTAAGTTTTTTTTTTATTTCTTGAGACTAAAACCAATAATAGGTTTTGTAATTTACAAAATAGCGTTCGCTTTCTGTTTGAGAAAATATTTCATATTGATTTTAATTTTTAATTTTTATGAAACGATATTAAAACGATATTAGATTTTATATTTTTTTAAATTTGTCAGTTGAAAATTAATAGTCTTTAATAAATAGGAGTCTTTTTGTCCTTAAAAAGAAGTCTTTATTCAAGTCAAAAATTAAGATGTTACCAAACAACTACCAGTCCGTGTAATAACGAGTTCGTAAAATCAATTGGAGTTTTATGAATCTATAATTTACTAGTGGCCCCGGTTATGCATCCTTATTGCTTGAATTTAGTATGTAAATATTATATTAAATTATCAAACACAATTTAGTTAGTGTTATTAAAAATTAATTTTGAATTAACTTGGGGTTGAAATAAGATTCAAATGATCAGAGCAGGCAGTCTCGAGCGTGTTAAACATTTGGATTGCTTAATGTTAATGCAATTTATTTTATATTGGTAGCTACAATATTTTAATCTCTTTGATTGTAATGCCCATATTTTCAAAAATATCCTGGTACTAATATGTGAATATTGTGAAATTGTTTATGAGAACAGTTGATTAGTTTTTGAACATACAGAAAAAGTAAATGTATAAATGATTATTTAATTTTAATAGTCATTTTTAAATTTCATCCCTCTAAGTTAAGTGATCGAATGGTTGCAAATAGTTTTGTATATCATATTAAAGAATAATGTGTTTTTAAGGCAAAAATCTGATATTTCATCGTCGCCTGCTTAAGAATAATATTAAATAATTTTAGCTTTATAGCTTTTAGGAAGTTAGTGCAACTATTTGTATTGTAAGGGATAACTACCCCATTTTAATCTTGTTTATTGTAGTGGGCATATTCTCTTAAGAATACTGTTATTATGTGTAAATTGTGAAATTTTTAAGTAATCAGTTAAGGATTTTTTGAGCATACAGAAAAAGTAAGTGTATATTTTATTATTTTATTTTAAGAGTATTTATTCCATTTCACCCCTTAGCTTAGGTAATATTGTTGCAAAAAGGTATTTTATATCTCTTAAGAATAATGCTTTTTCTAAGGCGTAAAACCTGCTAAAATCATCGCCTGATTAAGAATAATATTAAATAATTTTAGCATTATAGCTTGTAGAAAGTTAGTGCAAATTATTTTATTGTATAGGAGAGGTAACTGTACCATTTTGTATCTTTGATGTAGTGACCATACTCTCTAAAAAATCCTGGTAATGTGTGGTTTATTGTGGAATTTTTAGTACAATTAGACAGTTTTTTTAGTTTTTGAACGTATAGAAAAAGTAAATGAAGTACCATTTAAGTTTAAAGGTAGTTATTTAATTGTATCCCTTCGACTTATGTAATCAAATTGTAAGTGATTTTATATTTTTTATACAAATATTTCATAATTATAGCTTTATAGCTTGTACGAAATTAATTTAATTTATATTTATTTTATAAGGGTAACAACCCCATTAAAACCATTTAGACTGTAGTAATTGTAACGTACAAACACTCCTGGCAATGGTATGGATAAACTGTGAAATTTTAGAGAAATCAGTTGAATAGTTTTTGAGTCCATAGAGGAAAAGCAAACATAATTTTATATTATAAAGAGTTTACTATATGTACGTTAATTTCTTTATATCAAATTAATTATTAAATTAAACGGGTTTAGACCGCTTGAAGTAGATCGTATTTGTCGCGATGTAACTAAAACAAAAACTATTTAACTGATTTTTGTGGAACCTTTACTGATATGTTATGCGTAGTCATCCAGATAACATCAGTTTTTTTTTATCGAGCTGGGGGTTGTTTCAATAAACCAGAGGAGTCCTCGACAAGGGTTTTTATTTCTGGAGATTCTTTTTCTCTAGGACTTTTTTCAGCTGGCCTATGGAGGCGTTTTTTTCTAGTGCTTTAATAAAAAGGGGTAGCAAAGATCATTTTGGATTTGAAAGTGGAAAATAGTACTTAGAATTAGGTATATAAAGTACGTTTTTCAATTCCTATTAAGTAGCCTAAGTGAGAATATAAAATGGTATGTATTTGTTAAACAATAGATTTTACTACTAGTAATTTGGTTGGTAAGATTTAAGGGAATGCAACATTTTATGATGCATTTATCATCGTCCATTTTTTTTAAGTAATACAAATAAAGTTTATTTAATAAAGAAAAAACGCAATTGCATGTCCTATTTATAATGTAATAGTATTCATTTCCAAGCATCAGCGCAATGATGAACAGAAATTACACCAGCCTTCAACAAATGCATGCTTCGGAGTAGCGCTCATTAAAATGCTCGCCCAGTCAACTCCATACCCTTTATGATAACATCTACATGGAAATATGTTTTACTATTTTATGTATCAGCATGTTTAGCACCTCTCCGATACAATGGCGACCCGCTTCGCGTTAAAGGACATAATGTAATGTGTTCTCGTATCATAACTTGTCTATGACTCTGATACCGTTTTATCCCGTATGCTTCTTTCCTGATTTATAGTCTGAAGAACCCGTACCGCCGGCTCGGTTGCAATATTACGGATAATTTGTTTGTACGATGAAAATGTAAATTACAATACCGCGAGTAGTGCTGGCAATAATGTCCACTGTGTTGGTTGTATTGAATAAGGTAGGGTAATGTTTGGTAGTGTTATGTCGCGGTGATGTTTTATCTTTTGTTTGCTTAAGTGAGTTCAAGGTCATGGGTTTGCAGTTTGACTTCATGTATTAGTCTGCTTTGTTGACAAAAAAAAAAAAAAAACAATATTTTGGGGTTTTTACTGCCACGATTAGAAGAAGTAGGTTTTATTAAAGGCAAATATTTAGAAGTGAATCTTCAAAAATCGAAACGCAGTATTTCTAGAGATGACCTCATACATACAAACACATTTTACCTATAATATTAGTATGGATAAGAATATTATTAAATTTAAAACAGGTATAAATGAGATGATCATTAATTATTTTACAACTAATAGTATATTTGATTAGATATTCTGCTCTTTTCATTATAATTTCTGTTCTGTATACAATTACAACTATTAACCCAATTTGTTACTATCGAGGCTTAACCAGCTGTATAGTAACTCGGTTACAACAGTAGTTATTGCTGTAACAGCAGTGGGTTATTCTATATACTGTTGGAACATATGGAGTTCATAGTGCAATGCTCTTAATATATAATTTGTTATCTCTATGATCTGGTAACTAAATATATCCGGTGGACTAAATATATACGTTTGCTACATATATATGTGTCAATGAACACTATAATCGACTAATTACTATTTGTTTAGGAATAAGTAGTTGGTTGATTATATTAAATAGTTATAAAAGAGGCATCATTTTAAATGTATTTAAGAGTAAAAAAATTGGCTTACGTACTATATTCCCATTCCAAGGTAGTGGCCCAAAAGGTGGAGAGTTGTTTTAATTGTCATTTAGACTACAACTAATCGATTTCATTAACAGAAACCTAAATTGTCCATCTATTATTTCGAACGATAAATCCTTTTAAACAATGTTCAACTCTTACAATTTGAAAAAAATTCAATATTCAAAATGTAGCTATTCGTTGAACTTAATAAGCAATTGTAAACAAAAAGTAAAATATGGCACCAAATAACAATAATATTTGTTTTTAAACTTTGGCCATATCTTCAAATGTTTAAAAATATCGCAAAACAAATTTTTACGCTTTTTTGGCTTTTGTAAGTTATCACCATTGGAAAAAATGGTGTGTGTACTAATGTACACGGGTTAAAAGTAGTTATACTTCTGTGGTGAGATAAAATAAAATAATGTAATTGGCACACAAACTATTCGTTATAATAAAATAGTAAAACACTGAAGTGATATAGTAATTACTGTTGATAAATTCAATTAAATAATAACATTTCAAAAATGAAATAAATATTTAATTCTTAATAAATAATAATATATACACCTCTATTCTGTTGGCAGCGTTTTTCTCGAGACCTGTGAGATCGCATCATAATTCTATATTGTAGCATAACTAGCCGAAGGAAGTAGGCCTATAACTTCAAAACTTATAAATTAACCAAAGTTATAAGAAATACATAAATCACTATTATAGCAGATATTGTTAAATTTGGTAATCCTTTCAGTGAAAATATAATCTATTTTCACTGAAAGGATTACCAAATGTATATTATACAATATTGCATAATTAGAGCCGCCATCTTCAAGTGGGGTTTAATAAGTCAAAATAGCTTTGTATTTCAAATTTATTCAACAATCATCAGCACCCCAAAAATAACAAAATATTACTTTTGGGCTCTCTGTTTTGAAACAAAATATGCTCTTATATGTTTAGGTCCGAATTGATTTGGTCTTAGTTGAATCCAAGCAATTAAACTCATTCATTTGTTTGCTATAAAATCGCAAGGGTGACCTTTTACAGCAGGTAATATAATCTCTCTTTTATATAATCAAAATCCTGTCATTCCCGCAAAAACCCACGCTCTACTGCGCATGCGTCAGTAAATAGGTTATAGCTACCTCAAACACTCTATCTCAATCCAAGAGCCTGTGTCCTAATCCAGCGTCATTTACGTTAAATATCTGAGGATACTGGTTAAATTTGCTTTACCACGTGTTGTCGTTGGGATTTAAAAGCTAAGCGAGCTGGTTTCTGAGCTTACCATACACTAACCTGAATTGGTATGTACATTCTAGCCGTTGATTTCCATGAACATATCGGAGTATACATATCTTTGCATTTGTTTCTACACGAGTATGGGATACGCGAGCATGAGACGGATCCCTCTAGTTTTGTATAAAACCATTAACAAATTTACCGTGATTGGTAATTCAAATGCACCGTATTTATTTAGCAAAAATCTATACTTTTTAAAATCGTGTAATCTAACTATACACAAGGAAACAAAATCCATATTTTATCTATTGACGCGTGTTGTTTTAGGAAACGTATACACAAAAAAAGAAAATGTCTGTGTTTAGACAGCTCTTTCCGTGTCTAGTTTACGCTACTTGTCTATCTCGCAGCACTATTTTGAGATTCACACAATGCATGAACGTCTGTCTGGGAAATGAATAAATAATGAAATATATCCTTCAACGTCTGCACGAACAATACTTGTTCCTCGTCACCGTCACAGGGTGATATTCCAGTCTAGGGAAACGAGTGAGTTTATTTGGGAAACGTTGTTCAAATACGGAAGGTCATTTCATCAAACAGTTGTTAGCCAGAAAGCGTCGTTTAGATTTATATTTTATTCCAAAATATTTTTTAAAATTTTTACAACAGCTATCACAAATGCAAGAAATTAAATTCTTAGAAATGCCATCAAATAAGAGATGGTTTTGCTTTAGGAATTCAGATAATGTTTTTAAGAAACTCCTTTAAACATTGTGTCCAATACAATTCCTCCACATGTGTGGTTCATTTTGTCGGTCAAGTACTGGATGATTGTCAAAACTATATGTGATTTGGTTCCTTTAAAATATTTCAGGTAGTCGGGGTTCAGCTGCTTCGTTACTCCTGTTACTGGTAAAATAATATCGCTTACATTTTTTACGAATTTCTTAAATGTCGTGGGCACTAGGTTTTTATTACAATATTATCCTTATATGCTTTTAGAGAGAAATGGTAGACTTTCAGTGGAAACCAATAGAATAAGCTGATTTCTTGGTACCTGTATGCAGGTCTCTTACACTTGCATAAAATATACCTAGTTATTTTATTGAACAATACCCCGCTAACGGATTGTTTCTCTTCACCTTAGTAAAATTTTACAGTTAATTAATCGATTTAATTCCAAACGATGTAACAACCATTTAGTAGTAAAAAAGAAACCAATTTTAATTATAGCATTTTTTCTCTGCTTTGAATCTCGATTCAGAATATACATTTGACTATCGATACGAAAATAATTTGATTACAGTTGTATTTACAAATCAATTTGAAGGGAACATCGAGAGCAAGGATTGTATCGAGTATCGATATCTCGAATTGTTTTCGCAAACACTCTGACAAATAGAACGCAGCTACATGTTTAGACAGCACTTCAAGACCTGTGTTATTCCATGTCTAATTCCACTCCAGTCGTTGTGCCGAGCAGAATCTGTTTTATACACACAAACATATTTCCTCTTAGAATAAATAATGGAATATCGTCGTCAGATGTTGCTGTGTATACTGCGACGGAAGAATATTGTCATACATGCAAATACATTTTCAAGAAATAGTGAAAGAGTTTGTCATTAATTACAATAAATTAATTATTATAAATAATAAAGTATTGAGAAGTTATTATGATTAGAGTATTATTACTCAAATTATTTAATGTGTCTCTACTTCGTAAATTATGTTTTTGAATTGCAGAGAATTTATGCATTTTCTAATACGTGCAATTGAAATTCTTGTTAAACAGCGTTGTTTCGCCTAACACTGACGGCTTCATCAGGTGTAGTTCTTATAGTACTTACTTATTATTTAATCTTGTACGCAGGAATTTCAAAGTATTATATACAGAAACAGATTTTTAAGGTAATCTGAATCCCCAACTGATGTCACTAAATTGATGTAAGTTCTAATAAAAGCAAGAAACTAAAAAAAATATATATATTATTTTTATGAAGTATGTTTCCAACAAACTTTATTGAAGGCAGATTATACTTCAAACAGTTTATTAAAATCACAAGGTTTGTTATGAAATCGTATCTTATATGTGTGTTTAGCTGTAAGTGTATTTATAAAGTAAGTATATACAATGAAAAACAGAACAAATCAAAACTTTACAAACAAGTAGAAAGTAGTGCCTAAACATTTTGTCTCAACAAAATTTAAAACAAATGAAATGATTTCTATTTATGAGTCTGGCTTGTATTAATTAAAGAATAATATACATATTATGTATATAAAAGACCTACATATTATATTAGATTTACAAAAATTTTAGGTACAATCTACTTATATTAGATTGTGTAGAAGTTACAAGGAGAAGGGGTGTAACTGCATCGATTGTAAACTAGGAGCTCCGCTGCTGCTTGCTTCGCTCACCAACACCAGTGCTGACCCATGGGGAAGCCAATGCAAACAAATTATTGTATACTATAGTATTTTCACGGACATGACAACTGAGCGGTGACTTATACATAGCCAACGTAATACAGAGATAGAAATAGAAACGAACATCCAAAATAATTAAAATTGCGGTTGAGTTGTCATTTCCCTATTTATATTAAAATAACCAATAATCATAATTTCAAACAATTTTGGTATCACAATTTAAAGGAAATAATGTATTATTTAACACCTGATTTTGACTAATAATATAGTAAACATTTTGTTTGCTTTTAATTAATCTAAAAAAAAAATACTTGTGAAGCATAGTTACATGATTATAAATTTGTTGAATTGGTTGCATTAAACGTGTTTTGACTAATTGCAGGCCTAAACTAAAATGATATTAAGTTTTTCATCCAAATTAGCTGTTTTATTTATAATATGTAACAACATTTGTTTGAATTGAATTATAATACAGTAAGCATTTTTGATTAAATTAGTTTGGAATTGATTTTAGTTAATATAACCTAAAAAGACTGTTGGTTGTGAAGAATGTTAAAATGATACTCAATTTACATATTTTTTTCCTATGGTAAGGTATGGTAATGCTAAAGTTTGCTAATGTTAACATAGAATTTATAGAAAACAACATGTGTTGCTAAGTTTTTGATTCGAACAACTGTCTTATCTAGTATAGGGCTGGAAGTGAACCCCAAATTTTTAATATTTTTCCGCTTTAAAAAACAAATTTTACAAAATCATTTTTTATTGTACGATTATGATCCCATAAAAATATACCTCAAAATTTCCGAATTTGTATCTTAAGTAGTTTTTTCTCTACGTTGATTCTATGTCAGTCAGTCAGGACAAAGCCTCTTATATAGAGGGTGGCTGGTGGTGTTAAGAAAATTTTGGTTATCAACTACTTAGTATTAGTGAAAACATAGAGCAGCTATATTTCGTGAATATGCACAAAAGTTTTGTTAAGTTTCTCCAGTTTCAGAATCTACATAAAATTTTGAGAAATTTAGCTATGTTCAACATTAAATCTGATCGGTAAAAGTTAAAATTTTGAGTTCTTGTATAAACTTTTAGAAAATAGCATGGTTTATGTCTCTCTTATGGTATAATTGAGGAGGTAATTATGAGGAGGAAATTATGGTATAATTTAAAATGTCATATATATACTTCATATATATATCTACATATTTTAGATCTACAAATGTTAGATTAACAAATTTTAGATGCAATCTACATAAATTAGATTGTTTAGAATTTACACGCAGATGAAATAATGATGTAATTCCAAAAAAATATTATAAACTGATTAAATTTACTGATAAGAGGATTTGGCAAGTGTGGCCAGATGTTGTCATCCCACTCCGTTGAAAGTATGGCAAGAAAAAACAAAACAAAAAACAATTTAGACATTTAAATAATTTGTGTATTTTAGTGTACATAGTTTGTATTAAGAAAAAAAAATATATATGCTAGTAAACGGAGTTTTTTGGAGTTTCGGAAAGAACTTTAGTTATACGTCTCAAAGAAGAGAACCAGTTGAGGAAAATAAGACCTTACACTGAGGAAGAAATCCTCTCTGACTCACCCAGAATCACTATTTCTTAATAAAGTGCCTTCCAGTAAACAACAAGTTATAGAAAAGCGGGTTAATTTGAGTCTGATGTCCTTATCTGGCACTAGTAAATTTTCCCAAGTTTAAGAACATTTTCCTCATGAAGCACTTAAGCAATAAAGATCATTTTAGATTTGCCTTAAATCTTAATAATTTTTGAGCACTTAGTATACAAGTTTTTTCTAAAATACAGGTAAATGATCTTTGTACAATTTTGTTGGTAATGTCAAATAAATTTTAAAAATAAATACGTATATACGTTTTAGTACAATTTTCTGCCAATCCTAACGTAACTCTTTCACTTAAGTTGTCGACGCGTTTCGGAGTTCCTCCATTATCGAGACCTATTTCAGACTGAAATAATTCTCGATAATGGAGGAACTCCAAAACGCGTCGACAAACTTAAGTGAAATTGTTACGTTAGGATTGGCAGAAAATTGTACTAAAACTTATTTCATGTATCCTAGCAGATATAATTTGTATAATAACTTCAAATAAGTAAATAAGTTACTGCAATTTCCATTATACACTTTTAAATGTGAAAACCTGTATATCAGATAAGAAGTTTCATCTAAGAAAACAAAGGAAAAAAAACAAGAACCGTGTTATTTTGTAGGAAATTACTTTGTTTTTCAGAAAACGCTATGGAAGATAAAAAATCATAGTTGAATGCTTTTAGTATTGCGATGTTAATCCTAGCGTTAGAAGAGCCTAGATCTGTTTCCCTTTTACTTTCATTAGGTTTTATATGTTCCCTGTTACTAAAATATTGTGTTTTTTTATTTTAGGATACACTTTAGGAGCCCCAGGTGTCTTTAGTTCAAACTAAACACAAATACACAAAAAAATCTGTTTCATCAACATCACTTCAAAATGTTTTGTAAACAACTAAATTAAATAGAGAAAACAGTGATTATAACATATAAATAAAATAAATAAACATTGAGCTTGACTTGTGAGAAGATATAATTGATAGAATAAACTTTGAACACAAAATCTCACAAATAATACGTTTATCAACTCAAACGTATTTCAACGACAAAGTCGCCACTTCAGTGATGCACGAGCTACATTAGTCAAACTATAACTAAATAGATATACAGTTGTTAACAGTTGTCAATAGTGATTTGCTGTTATTATAACAATTGATATATCAGGTTATACATTGCAGCCAACTGTTCAAACTAAATCAGCAAAATAAAACAATTATTGACATTTTGTAGCCTATAGGGTACCATATATAAAGTCCACACTCTTAGTCGGTTGCATGCCTACGTAAAAGGGCAGTATGTTACAAAAAGAGGTATAAAACCAGTTTTACTCATCAGAATTACTTTTTTTTCACTTTTATGAAAGAAGACTAAAACTAAAATTCGAAAAATACTCTATTTTAGGTCATCTGACTACCCTTAAAACATATATATAGTCAGTTCATAGCAGAAAACACATTATAATCAGTAGGCCTACAGTTACTGAGATGTAGGATTGTATGTTGTTCAATGCTTTGGAAAATAGCACACAATAAACAACTTTTAATCAACAAATAATCTAAAGTAAACAGTGCAAAACAATGTAGATAGTATAATTCGTATATAAGAGGAGTCTGATTGAATATTTTAGAAAAGAATATACTAATGTCAAACGACGAAAACTTTTACGAACCTTACCAAAAGATTCAGGATATAAAGTGAAGAAATTATAATTATTTTTTACAATTTTGTTTTATTAACACACAATAATACAAAACCAATATTTTTTTATTTGACATTAAAAAGTGGTAAATTTAATGAACGGTTTAGAGGGTTACAACATAATTGATTGTATTGATTCTTTTTTTACAATTTTGTCATATTGGAAAATTGAAAATTTAAATGAACTATACCCGAGGCCCCAACTGAGTTTTCCTTCAAGTAAATTAGTTTTCTACTGCTTTCTGACAGTTTTATTTTCAGTTCTATTGCCTCTGTAATTGGATATAACCGAAATGCCATGATTCGCTGTTTGATAGCTAGTTATAAACCAGCACCATGAACATTAATGTTTTAAATCACCTCAGTGCAAGGATGTATACTTCATACATAGAAACACACAATTTCTTTAAATCGTTCCCACTGCAAAATGTAAATTTAACCACACAGATGTTTGACTGCTCAGTTGAGCAGGCTTTGGTCTAACACTACTCAATTGACAACGCTACTTTGTATTGAATATTCCACCCACTAAAAATCATCCAATCGCAATAAAACAAAAGCCTTTGGAAAGGAAATGATTTAAAATTGAATTTGTGTATTTAAAATATTTTTCTAAAACGTATATTTACATATTATGTAATGGTCGTTTTAAAACTTTATATTTCTTTAAACGTTTTGCTCCTCGTTTTACAATGCAATTATACTCTACTTTGTCACTTCTCTAAAGCTCAATGGTGCTCGACCGGGATACTTTGACAATAATATAGTGATACCTTTGGACTCGTCAAGATTTTAACTTTCTAAAACTGCCATCGAATCAAAAGTCACTTGCTTAGTTCCAAAGATATGGAATTGCCCGTAAACCTTTGCAACTGGACAGATTTCAACCAACAAAACCGCACATTTTGGGTTCGAGAAATCTCTTATAATTCTAATTATTTCAATAGACTTATTTATATCTATTTATAGTCCAAAGTTCAATCTTTCGTTTGGTGTAAAGTAAAATATATTTGACTGGTTAGATGTTGTTCAAACAGCAGTTGAAAGTACAGACTTATGCAGATTTCATAATACCGCTTGAGATCGCAAAACAAAGCTGTTTCCAAGCACTGCAACAGTCATTTTTTTGAAATCCCATTGTCCGCAAAAGGTTTCATTTGTTTCATCTCATTTTGTGATTCAAGTAAAGCTAACTCAAATACTTTTAATAAAAGATAATTTACAAGTATAAAGTTCAATTCTTTGATTTATTCTCTACACTTTCTTATAATAATATTTAATTTTTGGGCAAAGGATATATTCCTAAATTGCTATTCAAACTAGTCCTGTTTTGTTAGCAGTCTTGTGGTAGGAACATAAAAACTGGTGTTTTCAAAATAAGAAATTTGAAATTAATACATATTTTATACAGTTCTATTTAGAACTAAATTACGAAAATGTGTTACATTTACAAAAAAATTATAAAAAATATTTACTACTTTGTATGTAGGCCTTAAGTTGAACTTCGTCCTTTCGTTACTAAACGTTTTTGTTTTTTGAGCAAATATCTTTGTAAATTTTACATTAATATTTTTTTTACTGGCATATATAAATTTTTTGAACCTTTCTCTACAAAAAAAAAAAAAAAAAAAAAAACAATGGAACACTTTTGGATTGGTTTATAATTACTATATTGGCGAATTTTTGAAAATATGCTTGCACACGCACCAAAATGGCTTGACTTCGGAAAATCGTTGGTATTAACAGTTCTAGGGATAACTATTTGTGTTTAATACCAACCAGGAGTTACATTGGTATCATGAACTTTAAATTTTTGCAAAAAAGAGTATAACGTTTATTGTTTCTTGTTGCTTTAATCTGTAATGACTATAGCCCAAAACAAATGTCAAATGAGTTTATGATTTTATCAACCTGAAGCAATTATATGATTATCTGAAGGTTATCGATGGAAACGAGGATCCAAGCTTAAGGAGAGAATATCGTAGCTACCTGTGTAAAGTGTATACAGTTTTTGAATGGCGTTATAACCTGAGCAGATAACTAACATATGTTACTTTTTATACAAATTCCGAAGTTGGCTATCTTTAGTTTATATTTTCGTGAAAATCAACATAATCACTATCATTTTCAATTAGGACGTGTAAATTAAAGTATGGACATAATTAAAGTAAGCGATCAATTATGTATGCAGGCAAATAAATATGAAAGTATTTAAACGATTAAAGAAGTGGAATTACACAGTACTGTGTTAAAAACTAGGAGGTTACTGTTCATTATAATAACGAATAAATACTCTCGGCCACACAGTGAACAATAAAACCAGTAGATTACGTTTTGTATGGGATATGAAAGCAGATGATACGATTCTCGGATAGAATTTCACAGTATGAACGAACAGGCACGAAAGAGTCTTCGTGACAAATAAATTAAATAGAAAACAAATGAAAACTATAGAACTATTACATCTAATTGTAGCGATACATTAATCCAACATTGCTGAACGTTGTAAGAACTTTTCATTTAATTGTCACCCTTCATTAATTCTAATATAAATTAATGTGCGAAAACAGAATAAAACTTTAAAGACATTTAACTTGTTGCTGTGATTGTGTTCAACAGTTTTTATACAGCTATACCTTTTTGCCATTACACAGTCTTATATATTTCTGGTTATTTGAAGAAAGGTTACGTCATAGTTCTGTGCTACATAATCAAAGCTACATAATCAATACTACATAATACAAAATGTTTTTCCTCCTTACGATCTATGCATTCACCTCATACTAAATACAGTAGCTCCTCACCTCATCAAGAAACATGTAGTTTCTCAGTGGTAAATTTACCAAGCTTCAAATAATGCATAATTGGTTTTTTATGCAATATCAGACAAAGTATTTGTGTTTTTAAATATTCAGAATGTCCTGTAATGTGTAGTTCTGAATGCGTGTGTGGAGACTCCACCATAGAAAACGTCAAACACATATTTTTCGTGAAAGGCGATATGTAGAGAGACAGTTACTCGAGTCAAAGGTAGAAGCTATACACTATAATAAAAACATCATCGGGGTTTTTCAGCTGGGCATGTAACAGCGGAAGAAAGTGGCAATCTTTACTGAAACATTGCTCAGACAATAGAAGTTGGAAGAGGACATACCAAACGCCCAATAAACGCAGCCTAACATATGACACAGAGCCTTAAGATGGCGAAAAGTTGCTGCATGCCAAAATAATGAAGAAATGCTATTCCATAAGGGGGTTTGTAGCCTGTAATAAAGAATTCTTGGTTTAGTGGGTAAACCGAAAGAACCGGGAGTCCACATTGGGAGACTTATCCCCTCTATACAAAATTGCAGTTGCAAAAATGGTAAAATCAAAATTTTAAGTCCAAATTACCCAAAAATGGTTGAATTAAACTAAAAAATAAATTCAAATCATAAAAAGTCTAAGAGTTATGTGTAAAACCTTTAAACGGGATGAAAATTATGGATTTATTAAAGTTTGCCGACAAATTAGAAAATGGTGGTAGCATTTTAAAATGTTATTTCATCAATTTGTTTTTATTGGCCACATTAATTGAGGTGAAGACCTCCATTATTTCTTTTCTGTAAAAAGAACGATACACTTAAAAAAAATCTCCCATGTAAATAAAATATCGTTCATATAATATATTTTTTTAAAAGACAATGCAAGAAATAAACCTGATTGCAAAATAATAAATATTTGATATTACACCATCAAACAAATGTGCTAGTACATAGAACTAATTTCATATCATCTGCTTAGAAACATAAACGGTCATCTAAACACGTATTTCTCAGATAATTACAGTTCTATGACACGTGACATGTAAGGTGTGATATGCCCTGACAATCCCATGCACCACTTGCAACACAAAGAAGGTTCGATGCACTATAATTAACCTATATTCATAACTAAATACACTGCTTACGAAATACCGTTAGCAAAAACTACAATTATACTATCTTCAGGAGAGCGAAATATTCTGTTCCGGTCGGTGATTCAGCTAGCCGGTGATTTGTTTCGAAAACTGTGATTATGCAGCTACGAGTGCCGGGCTATCGGTTCTACTGTCCCATATTGTGAAACTGTACCACCTGCTAGGTTAGTTGACCAGGTAATTTTTAATAACTGTTGCTGAATGTGAAAGCAATATATCCTGTTACGTCATAATGGATGTTTCGCTCTGTGGTGGTTATTCTGTTTCAATGACTGTGTTTAATTTTACATCTTTTGTTGACAGCAGAATATTGAAATGATATTGGTTTTAACAGTTATAGAAAAACAGGTCGGTATTTCTTTAGAACACGTAGTTTACACAATAATTGGGTCGTTTGAATACAACTGGAGTAAATGTGTTTGATGGCGTAAAGAAAGAATATCACTTCTCAGTGGTACGTCAAATTAAAATCATTAGCTTTTTTATAAACAATCTGAACTTTACTTTGATTTTCAACTTTTCGAAAGTATTTGTTTAACTTTTGATTTAATCAAGAAACAGTAATTTTGTAATTACAGTTTTGTTAATAGTAAAATGACTTTAAATAATTAATATGCTTCTTAAGTTAATGTCTTATTAAAATATAAGTCAATTATTAGCCATTGCTAACATTTTATTTTATTTTATACTAGCGGGTTCCGAACCTTGTTATTTTTGTTTCCAACCCCTACGTTGGGGCTTCACATTCACTCAGAATTTTGTACACTCTCATATTGTACCGAAAATGGAGATTGATTAGGACAAAGGCACTTCAAGGGGGTAGGGTTG
>JAGFPH010000035.1:1260055-1312151 GCA_018207615.1 Philaenus spumarius
AACGAACATATTTTAGTTTTACCTGTAGAAAAATCGAGTTACTTTACTAAAGTCATTTAAACGGTTACATGAAGTGAATTAATGCGTTCTCCCACAGCACGTCCGTTTAAATAATGTTTTGCCAGCCTTAACGTATGTGAGTGCTTTTTCACTTTCTAGTCTCAAAAGTTGGTTTTTAAACTCGAGCAATATTTATAACCTAAAACGTTCAAAACATTATCATCATTTTCTTCCACCTGGTCCCGTTCCAAAATTATGCCTCGTCCTTCGTTTTTTTTTTTTACCTCAGACTCGGCTCTCTTTCAATTTGTCTCCAGTCAAATGAAGTGCAAAATTAAAGTTTGTTCCTCGAGTGAAAACTTTTTAATGTCTCTTCGAACACCCGATTTTAACGCTCCCTTAAACTTTTATCCTTTTAAAGACGTGGAAGAATATTACGTCCAGCCATTACACTTTGGAATTAATGCACATTACAAAAAATTATAGAAATTTAAGATTTAAAAATTCTGTATATTAAATTGTATATTTCTTAAAGGAACCAACTTCTTGTCTTTTTCCAAAAATATATCAGAATAATGTCAACACTATGGGATGAGTAGGTTAAGGTAACCGTGAAGAGCCTGTTGCCCATGTTAATAAAACATAATTCATATACCATTAATATATAGGCCTACTAATAACATTAGTGCACACTTATTTTAGATCTTTCTGAACAATAATTTTTTTAATTTCTTTAAAGAAAATTTGATACTTTTTACTGATTTTTGTTCAATGTAATTAAATTGTGGTTTTAGTATGACATTTTATTTTTTTGATACGTAACAACAAATCACAGACTATTTTATGACAGTTAACAATTTCAGCTTGATAGCTCAATACGTTTAATAGAAAAGTGTGAATGTGTTTACTATGGACAATTATCTGCAAAACATCCTACCACACTAAAACATCCCAGCGCCTTACTGAAAAGTTCCTCCTCCTTGTCCTCCAATTGTCCATTTAAATTTATTTTCTATTTCCTTTCCCTAAAATTCTGGTTTTCAAATTTTAAATTATATTTTGTGACATATAATAGACAATTTAAAGACAAATTTACAACAGTAAGCATATTCAACTTGAAATCTCAAGTTTATTAGAAAAGTGTTCCTGTGTATCAGACATTGGTTTTCTTCTTTAGAGCAAATAATCTGCAAACAAGCCCTGCCGACACACAACATTTTTCCCCTTTTTGTAGGCCTATTCCTATTTTCGTTTTAGATTCCCTTTTCCTTTTTGTACATTCCAATGCAGTTTTGTTAGAATGCCTCTTTATTGTTTTATACCTATTACTCAGTTACTTCAGTTTCCATACAAAGTTTCCGTAAAACTTCCACTTCCAATTTTATGTGCTTATCCAACAAAAATGTTTTTTTTTGGGAATCTGCTTCAGAAAATTATGTTAAATGCTTCTGGCTTCTTTCGTGCTGGCTTTCTTAGCAAAGTTTGGTCTGATAGGTGCTGAAAAGTATGTTTAATTTTGAACATAATGGTTTTAGAAATTGCGTAAATTAATATTTATAATTTAAAATTCATGATTTTTATTATTTGAATTATGATAGTTCTCCTGTGGGACAGACTTCCTGCTGAAGATGACATAAAAAAAGAAATAAAAAATCAACCGATAAATTATAGTTTTTCTCTAATGAGGATGTGTGGCCAATATTATATGTGTGTGTCTGGAGGTATTCTATACACATGCATTACACAATTATAAAAATCCTTGAAAAAAGCGTAGACTGATAAAACAAAAACTACAACCAAGTCCATTTATTGTACTATCTATGGTTGTCTTAACCCCAACACCCTTTCTGAAAACACCTTATACTTTTTTTTTAATATCATGGAAATATAGACTAATGCCAACAAAAGATTATTAAATATTAACTCTGTCGATAAAGGAAACAGGATAAACAGGTATTTTTATATGTCTTGAGATAGTAAGAACAGTCATTTTTTCAACCTGAAGTACAAAACGGTGCATTTGGACTCATTTTCGTTTTGTTTCAAAAGAAAAAAATGTATTATTTCAGACATGTAATAATTATAGTTCGGGTGTTCATGAATAAAATTAAAATATTTTTCCTTCAAAACTACATGAAAGGTTAGTAAAATTTCATATAACTATATAAACTGTTTCGTCATGGTATTGCCGACTCTGAAATTAAATAATATTTCTTATAACAATGAAAGTTCTTGTTCGTTTCAGTCACAACTCTACCTACAGCTTAGAAAACCTTCGAGTTAGTACAACTCAGAATTATTTTTCACCAGGAAAGAAATCAATTATTGAAAGTTTTAATTAAATTTAATATAAATTATTATTATTATATATAGGCTAAACAAAACCAAAATGTTTTCTTTATTTTAGGACTAAAGCAACTCAATATGTTTACTTATCATAAGTTAAATTGCGATTTAAAAGAGTTTAAAAAATTACGTCTCAAATTTTAATAGGCCATTTTACAGATTGTATTACCAGCTTTGACTCATAAGGAATTGTTAAGAACAATAAATTATAAATCGTTGGTATGGAAAAATGTAGTGAGGAAAATATTTTCAAACAATGTTACTTTACAGTGGTAACTGATTGATGTATATGATTCCTTATGAGATCCTTTTTACTTTCCTTACCCTATACTAGGTAAGGTAAGTATTGCGATCGACCCAAAAATTCGATGTCGAGTTTTCATAATATCTTTACGTTTCAAGGCCCCCTGAGTCAAAAAAATGCATTTTTGGCAATTGGTCTGTCTGTGTGTCTGTGTGTGTGTGTGTGTCCGGAGTGCACAGGGCAAACGGCTGGACGGATCGAACTGAAATTTACAGGATATCTTTAAACACGTAAACAATTAAACCCATGTAAATTTGAAGCAAATCGGAGTTGGTGTCTTACCGTGGGACCAGTTTTTAGCACAATTTTGGTATTTACTCCAAAACCCCTCTAACGATTTTGATTAAACTTTGGTAACATACTCTACTCAGACCCCCTTAACACGCTATGTACGCTATATACCCTTAAAAATTCGTTGAAAAAAGTTATTACAAAAACGCAAGTATTTGTATCTCCGAAATGGCTGGTCCTATCGACTTGAAAATGGTCTCATTCGATTCAGCGTCCAAAAGAATGTCAAAAAAGATACCCCACTCAACTTTTTCCATTTTTTCAAAAATTGACCCCAAAAACGCCCTTTTTGGGGGCAAAAATGACTTTTTTTAAACTAGCCGTGTTTGGTATCGACCTTGACATTTTTGGGGGTGAGAAATCGATTGAGACCAAAATCAGGTCCGTGAGATTAACCGTTTTGAAGTTAGTACCGCTTTCTTCGAAACGGATACTTCTATTAACTCGAAAATGGTATCATCAATCTCTCGCTCGAAAAATTTGGTAATTGATACAGCATCTATTTTGGTAAGGAAAGTTGTGTGATGTGCACACCAGATGTTTTTAAACTGTGATGATCACAGACCTCCTTATATTTATCAGTAATATTTAACCAACGTAATATGTATAAAGGTTTAAAATTATATTCAAAATTTTAGTGAAAGGCAGGACATGCGTTTTATTTAACGGTTTCGTCATTTCCTTATGAAGAAATTGCGGTAAAATGACTAGGTTGAAAATAAGAAAAAGTATTATTATCAAATAATATTTTATTTAACTAGAGAGACGCTATGTTTCCCATAGTTAGAAGTTATGAAATATTTATTTTTATGTTCTGAATTTTATATTAATATAGCTAAGATAAATAAAATATATTCAGCCGTGACATACAATCAAAGATATCTAATAGCGTTTCTTCTTGTGCCTTCTGGTATAGAACTCTAATAAAGTCATAAAACGGGATTTAAAATAATGTATTATACATGGTAGCTTTTTCATTTATCTCCCATTTCCCCAGTAATAATTATGTAATTTTATCTTTGCGTTTAAATGTATGTATTTAATTTAATCATAGCTAACAAGTTTTTTTATGTTTTATAATTTAAATGACTTTTTTGGAATTCATTTTAATGAACTAATTTTAATATAAAATTTTTTATTAAATATCTTCTTTTTTTTTTGTCTCTCTAACTGTAGTTCACACAGAAACTCTGGCACTATTGTGGAATATTAGTTTAATTAAAAACTGTGTTATAATTTAAATGTGAAATTTAATAAAATCAAAATATTTTGTTTTATAAATGCAAACATTATATTATAACTAACTGATAGGTAGCTTTATTATGAACCACTTAATTTATAACAAATAAATTATGAATTACGATACTTGTTTCAGTGTTAAACAAATAAGGTAAATATCAATTAATTAATTTATTAAATAGAAAAAATGTATATAATAATATATTTTACTAATACACTAACACTCATGTGACCTAAATAATCACGTAAACCCTCTCTTATTACACTGTCTCAGTTATCCTTCACTTAATTACACAAAGTGACACACAATTGGATTTGCATTTAATTTGTCTAATTTTGTTCCATTTAATACTATTTCGTAAAGTCTTTAGTTTTTTAGATATTTAAGTTTGAAAAGTTTAATTACAGTCATATGAAAACAGATAAATGCAGCAAAATTTAGTTTTATAAATTTGTTTAAACCAATGTTATGAACTTGTATGCTGAGTTTCATGAATGTATTTTGAACCATTCATTAGATAAATCTTTTTTCAAAAACACAGACAGACAACTTCTAAATTTAGCAAGATAGGACACATGTTATATTGATCTGCTGAATAACATGTAGAAGGGTTTTCACCCAAATAAACATGATTCTATAAAAAATCACACAAATTTATGTATTTTCTAAAAATTATTGAGTCTTGCCTGTGTTTTTTTTATTAAAATTTAGGAAAGGTCATTAGTGTAAATCGTATAATACATTTGTTTCTTTAGTTTTTTGTTTTTTTGTCAATGACAATCCTGCTGCATTAAAACCTAGTTTCTTTCCACTAGATTTACTTTGTGCTATACTTTGATTCGTTTACCATAATCGAATGAATGTATTACACACAACTACTGTAGTTATATTATTATTATTATTATTTTAGGCATTACAAAAAATTCAGTGCTTTCATAATTGTTTAACGTGTTGATAAAAATGCATACAACTTTATCTTACTTTACAATTAAATATATTTTGTATGCTGAAAGTCTTTATTTTTCCATTTTTAACAAACAAACAACACAACTAGTGTGGTAACATAACAGCAAATTAGAACCTCGCCAAACATGCACGACAAATACATTATTTTTAAACACATATTCAACTACTTTTACTGTTCACAGCTGTTTTTTAGATACATAAAAAGTTAAAGTAATTACAAGTTTTAGTTCACGCGAAATGCAAACTAAGTTGCATATAGAGTATAGAGTGCATTCTCGGTTGCATGTTATTACCTCAGCACGATTAACATTGTCACGTACTAGAAACCATAATCTTTGCGTTAGATACGACATTGAATGACGGAGTTAAATCGAAACGTGTGAAATCATTAATCGTATGTCGTAAACTCAGTCAAGGTCAGAGTGACCGAAAGTGGCGCTTCGCTCGAGAACAAGTATTTCTAGTTTTATATAACGGCAATGCATACGTGTGCTTAGCTAGGTCATGTGGGACGGGGTTACTTTATAAGGAAGTGTTATGTTGTAGTTGTTTTGCATTTAACGTTTCTAAAGTTCGTAATTTTTTCATCGAGAAATAAGACGAGTTAAATTAATTTACGAGGTAAATGCATCAGATGAGAAAACAGTCAATGTTCTACTAAGTACATTTTCTTTGGTATTTTATGTTTATTTTTAATCTGCGTTTGGAAATAAACATAATTAAATTTTTTATCTATTATTTATTTAAGTTTATGACTGTTAGTTTTTACTGTTTACTCGAACGTCAACTCCCTTTGTCTCCAAATATTAATTTATAGGCCTAATTTTAAATTTTAATTAGTTTAATCTATTTTACTTTACATACCTGTATATACTTAGAGTCACAAAAAAAAAGCATTAGCGTGTTTTTTTTAATAGTATTCTGTACATTTAAATAAATGAAAAATATTCTGTAACTTTTTTCGAATTCGGTTTAACTTAATCGCAATTAGCCATTTTTTTTCTTGAACAAAAAATTAATGTAACTCCGGAAACAGGTAAGGTACTAAATTAAAATTTTGCATGTTACGATTTACAAGAGTACCAAACACCATGAATTTATGTTTACAATTTTGAAAATGGAAGCCGTAAAATATCTTCAATACTAAACTGCTAACTTTACAAAATATTTGCAACAGACTAAATAATACTTTTTATTTTATCCGACAAGTTTTTTGGGATAACCATCAAGAAAAGGAGCTGAAAACGTAATTTTTTTATTGATTCTATACAACATCCAAAATTAGCCTAAAACCAATTTTTTTAAATTCTTATCGTTATAACAAATAAGATAAAATTCGTTGATCTGAAATGTTGGTTTTATGCAAATTTTAACTGTTGTAGACAATTACCACAAAAAACATTCAGGATACTTTCATACCACTATATAGAGTTGTACTAAGAAAGGGTTTTAATAAATATTGATTTTAAGGGTTGACAATTGTACTTGGGTTCACTCCCAGCCCTATGACAAAGAAACAGCTGATTCCAATCAAAAGCTTAGAAATACAATTCTAGGTATTCCCTAATACTGAACCAACACATTTATTACTATATTAACCAACTAGGGACATTTATAATCAGGTAAATATTCTTTACAACGAACTGTTTAGGTAATATCAAACATAAACAAAGAAAACAGTTTACTATATCACAATTCAAACACTATCAATATTCAAATTATGCCAAATTCATTCTTCAATAGATCAGTCTGACCAGGTTGAAATACTGCTTTACTGTATCAAATTTCAGTCATAGTTTATAACTTGAAAGTTGTCTCTATTCTAAATAAAAATAACAAATACTTGCCCCAATCAATCGTCATTCCCGTGAAAACACTAGATTATACAATAATATGTTTACATTTTATTAGCCTTAAGTTGCCTCGTGGGTCGGTGTGCGAAGCCCCCTAAGTTAATATATCTCTTAACGATATGTTTAGTAAAAAAACTACATTATTTGCCCCCTCTTGTTTTTTTTTTTACAAAATTTACTAAAAGTAAAAACTTCAAGAACCCACACACTTAGGTTCAACTACATAACATAATATGTTACGAATGCATTTCTTAAAATGTTGTTTTTAAATTTGAATTTAGTTTAACTTTTTTGGGGAGAGGGTTAGTCAACTACACTAACATTTTTTACTAAATACAGCTCCGCTTAACGTTCCAATATTTATTTAAGAATATAACTAATACTTTTCCGTAACAATTTAATATTTGCTTAGTCTATTACCTCGGCCATTATTAAAAGCTCTTTAAAACAGTCGTCAAACATCTAAAATCCCCTACCCCATATACCCCTGTGTACTACATGTAAAGTAAAACCAATGTTTACCTCAAAGCATGTTTAGCATCCCAACGGGAGAATTTTAAATTATGTTTCTAGTTCGAACTAAATTTATTTATACTCCCTAGAGAACCGAATTTCATTGAAACAAATACAAACCGACTGACTTACAATAATATATACAAAGTTTTGTGTCGAAGTTTAAGGAACAAAAATTAATTAAATAATGTGAATAAATACAGACTTTATAAAATAACATTTAATTTAGGATTGACATTATTAAACGTAAGTGTTCATACATTTAAGCGAGTATCCGGTTATGAGCAACTTTGTTTATGTTTTTAATTAGATATTTTAGGCATATAATTTGTTCTACAATTACAGAAATGTAAAAATTTAAATACAAAAACATGGATTTGTAGTAAAATACAATTTAAAAATGTGAACTGCAAAAGTAGTACTTTAGTAGTCTATGTACCAAACAACTGTATAAAAAGGAAACTATTTACAAATTGGATTAGAATCTATGCATTCCAGTATCTAAAACTGTCTTATATTGATACGAATTTGGTTTTCTACTTGTAGCAACCAATTAAAATTTGCCAAGTAAAACGAATACTTCAACTCAACTTTAATTATGATTATGAAACACATCTAAGTTGATTTTTGCAGGTATAGCTCTAAACGAAAGATTTTTCCAATAAAGAATGAAAAGATATTTTTATTAATTAAATATCTTCTGTATTTTAAGTTTAAAGTCGAATTTTTAATACTAAGCCGATATAAACAGGAGATTTTGCCTTATATTACAACAAACATGTAAAATATTTTTATTAACTTATATTATAGTAAAGATTTGGTTTGGGTTGCTAAAATGTTAAGAAAAATTTACATTACAAATCAATAAAAACGAGAAAAAAAACCAAATAAAACTACACAATTAGAAACAAACAATAATTGACCAAAGCAGCAAATAAAAACGAGATAAACAAACTATCAAAACAGAAGAGCCGAATCAAACAAAACCCAGCAATAAAAAATAATCAATCTATAACAAACGATCAAACACAAAAGAAAAAAAAACAAACCAAAACAACAACAAGCTAAAACTAATATGGTATAAACTACCAGCTAAAATAAAACAAGCAATAACAAAGAAACCAAAAAAATAAAAACAAACAAAAGTAACTACAAACATTAAAAAGAATACAAACAAAGGGAATGATGAAAATAACAAGTAGAACGAGCTAAGCAAAAACAAATAGTGCGCAAGACGAAAATACTTACAGTCAAAATCCAACAAGGTTAAACAGACTTTCAAAAACAAACACAAGTAAAAACCAAAATGTCAGAAAAATACAACATACAAAAACTAAAGCAAACAATAAAACTAAAAAAAAATAACAAGGATTGAATAAAAAACTAAAACAAATTCCTAAACTAGTTTTTTTATAAAAATTAATATTTTTATTGGTGTTAATGACACTAGCCAGTAACAAGATAAACCACCACTACATACTTTAGAGTTATCCAAACGGCAATGTGCCGGACTCGTCATGTTTCCTGTCAGGTGGTAAATAATTTTATCTCAACTCAGCTGTTCATCAATCATTGACTCATCTTACACATTACTAATTACTTGACAGACTGGATCCAAAGATCTGTATCAAGAACCCACCTAATGTGTCAGGTGTATTTGATCAACACCAGTTCTGACATTAGTTCGACGATCACCTCCAGCTCTATTTTTTCTTTCATTCAAAAATATTACTTTTTTGATTTTATTTCACCGACACACTTTAGTACTTAATAACACAAAACTAACTTTACACTACATTCGTACATATACACAATCTTAGTAAACTTTTACTAATACGACCACTGCAATAATTAATAAAATTATATTCAAACTAATATCGTAAAACACAAGGATTGTCTAGGACAAAACAAACAGATTATTTATGTCTAAGAACAATCCAGTTAGAATACCACAACAAAATATGGAAACAGTATTGCCCAAATAACTTGTTTATGTAAATTAATCAAATAAATTGTACTATGTGTATAATAGTACCAACCCTAATAATTCTTGTTAATATAAGTAAAATGTTCAGAATTCCGTATATTATGCTCTGCTAGCCTTAGCAATTAGGCCAGCATAGATATCCCAGTAGTTGGAGTGCGTAACCGCAGTGATATCCCTTGCTAGTGGTGTTTTCTAGCTCACAAATTGCATTTTAAAAATTAATACATTAACATTTCAACCAGACCAACTAATTATTTACTTTATTATTAGTCGTAATGGATCTAACAAACACTCCAAAGAAGAACTGTCTTGTAATTAAATTCATTGACAAGCCAATATCCAACCCCAATAACGCGTTGAACACTGAATCGATGAATGGAATCGACTTGAGGGGGTGTGGTCGAATTGTCACAATCAGAAGGTTCTGCGATAGGCGTCTACTTATTGCATTAGAGACGCAAATTACATCTAGAGAGGGGTTAAATTGCGCACTCTGCTAGCGACAAATTACTTGTTGCAATTTCCTCAATGAATTAGTCAACACACGTTGAATATTCAAACTATTCTAGTTACACATTAGGGGATGGGTTGATTATTGTTGTAATTAGGGTTTTATTTTAATTAAGAAATATATGTTCATAACAACAAAATATTGATAATCTTCGACTAATCTTTAAAATACTAATTACCGGTTAATCTGATTCTGCCTACTTTCCTCTTTTTGGTTCGATAGATCTTAAAACCCGTTTTGCTAACTAAGATCAAATTTACCAAGTAGGAATACAAATTTTTTTTTAAGGATCCGAAGCGATTCAAACTAAATTAATTTGTAGCTTAAACGATGAGCACGCCTAAACAGCGAATTAAGACTCATTTTAGGTTAGAAGGAGTTGCAATATACTTTAACTAAATTTAAGAGTTTCCAAGACTATTATATTTTAATTAGAGTTTTAAATCATGTTTGTACCATTACTGGATTGTTATGATCTAGCTTTTCCTGGCTCGACGCCATTGTTCTACAAGTAAAAGAGCACTGGAGTCATTAGTCTAAATTTCTTCAAGTACCAATTCATTTTGTATAATTACACTTATCGAAAAGATTGGCCTACTTAGACGTTTATCGATTATTTTACTGTCTTATTTTTCATCCAAGTTCTTAAAACTCAGACCTTTTTTACCGAAATGTGTTAGGCAATATGAGCTATTTATGCCGAGAAATATAGTCGGAGGGTGGTGAACGAACACTCATCATGGTCCTCAGAAAACGTTTTAGATTGCCATTGATAATTATAAAGATACATAAATGTATATATGTATGTATGATCGCACTCTACCGGCCGCATTTACGTCCTATTGGGTACATAAGTTGGTTTTCTAAGTAGCTAGAACGTGTTCGTTAGACAAAAAATCCAACAACCGTAAGTCCGTTTTTTAACGGAAGTATACATTTATGAGATTTTTTTACTAGAATGAAACTCGTTTGGGATTTTATCTAAAAAAATTATTATATAAGATTATTCAACAAATTTTGTTTGTTCATATCATGTCTGGTCCCCCCCCACCAAAAAAAAATTACGAACAAAACGTAAATACCATAAAAGAGGGGGATTTTACCGTGTGGACAGCTTATGATTCAAGACCGACGACCAGGATGCACATTTGTAAAGCGAAGCAGTTCATAATCCGATGTCGCAAGGTCGAGGTGGAAACAGGCTACAGGCTAGTACAAAAATGAAACTATACTAATTATATTTCGTACAACAGGCACCTATTAAAAAGCGCTCTCGTGAGTAGACAATTTCTTAAATAGTTGGTTGAAACCCCAACACATTTAAACTTAATTTGGAAATTAGCTGAACTCACGTCAGCGATTCAGCTCTATGATTAAATTATTTATTTTGTAATTCTTTTCATCATCGATTGATTACCTCATTAATTTCAGTTGTTGAAAGTCTCATAAAGTTAATAAAGGGACCTCTGACTTGAATAACCTAGAACTAATCCGGGTGAATGTAATAATGTCTATTTAGTTGGAAGTAAGTTTAGAATAATCAAAAGCAGAAAAGTTAATTTTTAAGTTGCTTTTAAATATTCAAAACCATGTAACACGCATAAATAAATATTATTTGCAATGAGTTTATGGAAAAAATAAAACGGGACACAGAATATATAACGATGTATGCAATTCCGAAACCTAGGCCGCTTGACTTTCAATAGACAATGTTCATAATAATTCTACCTTAATCATCTTGAGTGGTAAATCCTTGTCTGAAATAGCGAATATTAAGAAACCATAATCTCAAGATGTAAAACATTGTCAGTGGAAATCACTTTGAAGAAAATTTAATAAACATTTAGTTAAGTGGATTAAGTGCAGGCAAATACAGATCCAGAATAATAAACCTAATTTATTACACACTGTTTGCAACACTTTGACTGATATGGAGATAGTTAATTACTGTAATATCTTCCTCGCTTAGTTTAATATTTAGTAATAAATCAACTTAATTAATGGCAACTTTTTATATCTGTGTTAGTTTACAGCTTGAGTGCTAATCAGTTTTAACCTAATTAAGTACATAACGTTGCTTCTTTTAAACCGGGAATGTACAGCTGAGACTAGAAGTCAGTTGTTCCTGCATTCGAAATTAAATTCACTGTTTTAACTTTTGGTTTTTATGTTGGTAGTAACAGACAATAAACATAAATTGTAACCTCATATAAATAATTGTTTTTTAAAATAAATAATGTAAATTAAAATGAAATAAATTGTATCTGAACTAAAGTGGACTAAATAGCCGAAAAACCTCGAGCGAAATAAAAATAATTATTTTTTTTATAAAAAAGAAGAAGACCTTAAAGAATATTCTCAAGTATAAATAAATATTGATAAACTAAACTTATAAAAAATACCTAAAATTTTCAATTCACAAACCCATTTATCCACGCCATCACTTAAACCTGAACAGACGTCCCAGGTTACTTAAATCTGTATACATAAAAGAAGTCCTGACTGACTAACTATTTCATAATCAGCGTACAGCAAAAACAATGATAGCTCGAGCCAGAAAAAGTTCAGGGTATTCGCATAGCCTACTACTATGTAGAAGTGCAGTATGAACGGATTTAGCAAAATATAAATTTTAACGGTTGAATATTGTAAAAATTACAGCCCTATAACAGATCAAACAGCCGATTTGAACCAAAGCAACACATCTCTAAGTGTGGCCTATAATACTGAACAAACACTTTTTTACATATATAACAAATAAACCAGCTGGTTTGGACCAAAATCTCAACACAATTTTATGTTAGGCTTATACTGAACCAAAACACGTTTCTTGAATGCACAACAACATTTGTTACCATAACAACTAGCTTGGAACATTTAGAATCAGGTAATTATTCTTCACAACCAACTGATTTTTTTTTAGGTTTGATTGACAAAATAAAAACGAAGAAAGAATCTGCTAAAAAGCCTTTAACCCTCTAAGCGGCAGAAGGCACTATAGTGTCGTCTCAGCAGGCTGAGTAGGCACAACGGTAAGGTCTGATTGATTTGATTATTTCACCCACTAAAAATGATCAAATATCAATAAAACAAATATCATTGTAAAGGAAATGTTTTAAACTTTAATGTTTGTATTTAACATTTCTTTATAAAACGTATATTTACTTATGTAATCGTAGTTCTAAAATATTAGTTTTTTGAAAAGCCAACGTCGCGCGAATAAATCACATCGAAAGACTCAACTTTGTCATTTCTTTGAAGATCTCTACCGCCATATCAATTGGACAGATTTCAATTCAACCAATAAAACAGCACATTTTGCTTTCGAGATATGTCTTAGAATTCAAATTATTTGAATTGACTTGTTTATATCTATTTATAGACCAAAGTTCAATCTTTCGTTTGGTGTAAAGCAAACCATATTCACTCTAATGGTTTTGTTCGTACAGTGCTGAGAAATGCTGACAAATGTGATATTCAAAACTCAACTCTTTCACGCTCCTAAACCTGAAGTAGCACTTCCAACGGGTTTTCACCCAGACTGTCGTATTTTATGCGTCTGTAAGAGGTTTAATTCCTTTAACATAATTTTGTGATTAAAATAAAACTAAGTCAAATAAATACTTTTATGAAATAATAATTTACAAATAAACAGTTCAATTCTTTGATTTATTCTCTACACTTTATTATAATAATATTTAATTTTTGGGCAAAGAATATATCATTAAATTACTATTCAAACAACTTAGGCCTAGTTTTGTTAGCAGTCTTGTAGTAGGAACATAAAAACTGGTATTTTAAAAATTAAAAAAATTAAATTGATAAATATTTGTATACAGTTCTATTAGAACTAAATTACGAAACTTTTTTAAATATATAAAAAAAAATACAAAAAAGTTTACTACTTTTTATGTAGGCCTAAAGTTGATTTTTTCCGTTACTGAATATTTTTTCTTCCAGATCTAATAACTTTTATAATTTTACATCAATCCATTTTGACGAATTTTTGAAAATATGCTTGTAAACGCCGAAAATCCCAAAACAATTAATATTGCCGCTTAAAGGGTTAACATGAATTTAAGTTTTGGTAAGAATAAATGATTAAATCTGAATATATATGTTTGCATTTTTAGCAGTCTTCGAAATCTTGAATTGTGTAGACCAACTACTTGCCACTTTTATTCTTTTTAATGCATTGTTTTAGTAGCAGTTGAGGTAGTATTTTGAAATTCTACTTGTAGAAATATCACATATTATAGGACTTGTTTGAGGTATGTGCATAACCCCTACTGTTTAATTCTTAGCGATGAAAAGCATTTACATAAAACACCAATACTTGAACGAGCACTCTGATGGACATTTCTGAATTGTAGGACTAACCTACATTTTTACAAACCCATCAGTTTGGACTCGTATTAGAGTCAGTTTGTTTGAATTGAATGCTAGGACAAGTTTCCTCACGTGTAGGAAAGGAATATTATTTACCTGTCAAATTCCTTCCGATAAATTCCGTGACTTGGAGTTTACACGCGGCTTAAGAGTGTAAACTCCAAGTCTACACATTCTGTCTTTTACTCATTCTGTCTAGTGAATGACTCGAGTCTACAAGCTAAACTATGAAATAGTTGTAAAACTTAGAAAATACTTAATGAATAAGTAATTAACATAAAATGTATTCTTTTTTTCATTAAGTTCATTATTATTTTTATTTGTACTTTAGTAATGTACGCAAAATACATACTGAAACACACGGTGATTCAAGAAGAAACGTTGAAACTGGCAGGGCGTGATCTGCGAAAGAAAATCAAGAACAATGTTCATACAAACTTAGGTTGTGAAATGCTTCGTTTTAAAGTTAACCACAATTTTTTGTTTTTTACAATACACTATCTTAATATCTTTGAATGTATTAAATATATTGCAAGCAAATTTTTGATATTTACATCTTTTAAACGTGTACAAAAATTAAAAACATTTCTTCATATACTTTTAAAATGGCGGCCTTGTAAAATATCTCTAAAACCAATAATTTAAAAAAAAAATCAAGAAGCAGCTAATGCCCTATTTTAATGACAAACATAACGGGATTTTATTATTTCTGTAAGTTAAAAAATAACCGTGTTATTTGTTAAAAACTTAAAACATTTGTATACTATGGCCAACTACATAGATACATTTTGTTTGTCCAGATACAGATTCAATTCAACACCTGAGTAGTTTTTACTTTTTTTCTCTTAACTTTAATTTACTTTTGCCAGTTAGACTAATGAAGGCGAGCGAGCCCCCAGAACGCGAGAAAATCGGTTCGAAGTAGGTTGGAGTTTTCATACGTTAATTTCATATTTCCATTAAATTATATAAAAGTAATTTGATTTTTGAATAGATTTTCAGCAATTATGTGTTAATTTGATGACTATTTTTGAAAAAGTAGTTTCTTTAAATTTCTAATTGTTAGTGTGGACAATTTACAAGACAATACATTACAAAACAAATAATTTATTTTTGTTTTTCTACTTAAGTTAAACCCTTACTTTCAGAGTTCCAGAGCTTGAAACAATTACAGTGACTGATATATTAAATATCTTACTTAGTTCTATGTCTGAGTATAAATAATAATGAAGCTCCTCATAGTGTGTAAGTAGCATTTTTACGTTTGAGCTACAAACAACATTTCTGTACGTTTAACGACAGCGAAATATTGTAAATTCTACACACATCTTAAAATGGAAATTTCTCTCCAATATTTTGTAACATGATCATCCCTTTTTAAGTAAAAAATGAACAGTAAACATTAATTTTGATAACAATGAAGTTTGTTAGCTACTTCATCAGTAACTTTTATAACAGCATCAAAAAAGTTGAAATATGGAAATAGTTACGTTTTCACTTGCTGCCCTCTAACATTAAACCACAAACCATATTTCACTTTCTTCTAAGAGGCCAGAAAATTTGTGAACTTTATTGAACGAACTATTAACATTGTCTGTCTAGCTTAGAGAATTGTTTATAGTAAGTTCAACTTTTAACTGTAGGTAAATAAGACAAATTATTGAATTTTGTTGTAATAGACCAATACTTAATATATATCTTTTATCTAGAACATGATTAGCCCCCAAAAAATCGACATGCAAATAATAAAATACGTAAAACCTACAAGCAAAAACTTTCGGCCATTCTGTTTTCTATAAAATACAAGGAAAAGATTGAAAATGATAAATCTGACAAAACTGTTAGCTTTTATGTTTAGTGTTGATATCTTGCAACACTGTCAGTAAGAGTTCGTGATTAATTTTGGTAGATCTGGCAACACTGTCAGTTAGCGTTTGTTATTATTGTTGATAGATCTGACAATACTGTCAGCTTTATTAAATAACGTTGAGAGATCTAGCAAAACTGGTAGTTAGATTTTGTGGTTTTTGTTTTTATCTTAAAAGACATGACGGTTTATAAATATACAAATATTTAGTTTATTAACATTCAAAGAAGTTGGAAGTAAAACCAAGTCTGTGACATCTTGTTTTTTTTAGGTAGAATATAATTAAAATAAAGTAACAACTGATCAACAGCTGTTCAAACACAAAAAATAGGCACGATTAAAACTATTATTTATAAATATACAGTGCTGCAAAACTAAATAATTGAAATATAAAATAATGTTTTACTATCAAAGAATTAAACCATATATTTCGTAAACTATATCCGGCCCTCAAGAGTTCCTGAAAATATTCTCTTTTCACATCGCAAGTCCGCTTATCTAGCAATGAGGTCTATTAAGTCAAAGTGTTTGCTGAGATGGGAGATGGTGGTTGGGTTAGGATCTCCCTAGAGAAGTGACGTCACTCGTGGAATGTAATTCTATTCTCTATCTCTGTCTTTCACTACAAACATTATCCATTTAGTTGAGTACTGGATTTGACCTCTTACTTTAGTTCAAAGAGATTATTCAATTGGATTTCTGTTAAGTAGTGTTGACTATGTGACTGTATCTCAAAGTTACTTGTTGCGAGTTTAAGTTATTTTCTTTGCTTTCGAAGCATGGGTTTGTGTTGTCGTTTTATTAACATTCTTTGCTCAAATTATTTGTAATTTACCCTGTTTGCTTTTCAACAAGAATGTTTATATTGTTTGGAGATTGAGATTAATTTGAATGTTTGGATGATAAAACTTGAATCGAAGTTTGAAGAGACACATACAATGAATGGTTAAATTCAATTTACTTACCTCTTTTGCATTATACAATTTAAATTATACTTTCTTCTGTTAATTGAGCTAAAATGACAGAAATATAAATGTATATAATGTTAAAAGAAAGAATTATAAATAGTTTTTAAAATACTTTTTGCCGACTAGAAAAGCTCATAATATATCGAAAGTTATTTAGTGCTGTAAAAATAATCAGCAATGATTTTCATAAATGTAAATTAAAATATATGCTGTTTTTCAGTATCATTTCGACTATCTGCTAATTAAATGCTTAACATTATTTTGAACTCTTAAGTTTAGGTTAGGTTCTTGTATGGGGTTAGCGTAAGTCATAAAAGTATTTTTAGATATTTTTGTATAACTAATTTCAGATCGTAAACGTAATAAATTTGTTAAAGTTAATATAACCATTATATACCACTCGCTTCGCTCAACAACACCTCTTGTGAAACAAATACAAACATATTGTTGTAAAATATGATATTTTGTCTCGATTGACGATTTATTAGGGTAGATTTTTTATATGGAAGGTTTGACATTTTCAAGTTATAAAACATTATCAAAATGTGTAGGCCATGTTTAAATAGTATTCCAAACTGGTCAAATAGTCCCAGTAAAGAATAAAGTTGGCATAATTTTAATAGTGAAAGGTTTTTGAATTATGATACAGTAAGCCTTTTCCTTTGTTTGCCTTCATCCCCGGCTCAAGCGCTGCATCGTTCCTCCCGCAGCAGAAAACAATGCTTTATAAGTTTGCACCTCAACCTTAAAGTAGTAAACATCGCGACGATATCTCCTAACTTGTACATTGGAATAACATAATATAAACTTGTCTTTTTTTAGAAGAGGACAGCGCCACTCTTTAAAAAATATATTATAGAGTGAGGGTTATAAAAACTAACGAAACTGTTAACTAGTATTTGTAAGTAAAATAACACATATTACTTAATTTATATACTTGTGTAAACATAATATATAAGTTAGTAGCATCAATTATTTTATAAAACAGAAATGCAAACATTAAAAAAACGAAGTAAATAACCTAAAGTTCTAACTTATAGTCTTTAGTCACAGCATGTGTATCGGCATTCAACATTCATGTGATGGTGGTCCTCTTCTAAAAAAGTCCCATATAAACTAACTATACAACCGAAGGAACTTTTTAGAGGTTTATGTGAAGTTAATCAGAAACCAACATTGTTTGTATTATATTATAAACATTGTGTTGAGTTTAGACAAACATAATTTCGCCTGCTACGTAATTTATAAGGCATTCTAACACATAGAATAATATAAAAATGTATACATTCTTAGGACTAAAAACTTGATTGCAATGTAATAGTTGATTTTCTAAATGAACTAAATTCGAAGAAATTGGTATTTTGTGTAACATTAGCACTGCCGTTTGAAACTAATCTTGTATAATTAACAATGTATACATTTTTAAATTAGCCATACCATAAGTTTACTTAGTATAGCATCCAGATGGATAGTATTAAAATAAGCATTATAATACGCATACGTATGGGTTTTCTAATTATTCTATCAATTTAACAATAATATAACTTAGACCTACTGCAAAATATAATAATGTTGATATTAAGATAGTCAAACTTTACGTAAATACAATAATTAGGTTTGTTGACATTAAGTTTATGAAATAAGTAGATATTTTGTGTTGATTTTAATAAGTGATTATTTTATTCCAAACTATAAACGTTTTCTAATGAATCCCAGTACTACCATGGCTGTCATGGCGTGTCTGCTAATATTTCTATTTTCCGCATATACTGTTTATTGTTTCTTAGTTATCCCAAGCCACCTACGAGCTACTTTATTTTGACCATAAATAATACAACAACCCATATTTGATGTTGTATAGTTAGTCTACGTCATCGTAGGACTCACTTCGTCACAAGATCCTTCTACTTATAATGTAGTTTTCGTATTTTTTATAAGTATAACTTGAAAACTAGAAGTAAATTTTATAACGTAAACATTCTATAAACCTGCAAACTTGTGTGGAAATTTTATATCTGTTGCGAGATAGACGAAGTGTTCTCCATTCACGCCCTTACTAGGATATTCAATAAAAAGAACCTAAGTTCTTAAAATAGGCAAATTTAATCTACTTCTACCTACATTAATACAATATTCTCTTCAGTTAACTTGTCACTCCACGTTAATATATAAGTTCCTAATATTGTTGAAAATTAATGAACTAATCTTTCAGTTTTAGTCGAATATTATAAGAAAAAAATAGGCATATTTCTTATTACATTAAAGTATTAGTACATTTCTGTACTGAATGTTCAATAACCAATCATAAACTCTAGATCACAGTGGATCGGTATCTATCAATTATGAACACAGTAATTAGTAAATGCCTGGCGTTATTAGTCGGCTAGCTATTGCGCATGCCCAGCTTCTATTATACTACTCCTGCGATTTAATTATAGCATATTATTGATAAACATAGTAGAGTATGTGGAACAATTAATTAGGAATAACAAAGTGTATTGCCTATGGTCATTTGCATCAAAAGCAATTGCAATTAGATTTGGAGATTATGCATTTGTATCGAAATTTAAAGTTTATACAGTAATAAAACACGAACCTTCAAAAAAAAAAAAAAACAAAAAAAAAAAAAAAAAAAAATTTAAAAATGTAACTAATAATTTAAAATTTTATTTTATTTTGATTTATTAGCCTCATTCAGTATATAAATAGCATTGCTGCAGTAGACATTTGATTTGTCACATAGTCACATATACAACATACAAGGTACATTTAATAAAAATATATGCAAAATTATATACAATACAAATTAATACACATATAATATAAACAATACAAGTAATATAAATAAGACTTAATATAAACTAGTTCACATCAATCGTACAACAAATATAAATAAACTATTTAAAGCCTAAAGTACTACTCCACTAAGTAAAATGGCCGTTTTACAGTAAAAGCCTTAAGTTTATTTTAAATCCTTTAATGCAAGGCAATTCTTTTATATTGCCTGGCAACCTGTTGTACAATTTGAGACCAGAATAGCACAACAACTGTATCAATGTACTTTGTATTGAAGAATTTGCTGTCTCATGGAATATCCAAGTTTCTACCCATATAGGCCTAATTGATTCTAAAAAGAGCAGGCCATTCAGGCTGTATATATACAGAGAATATTTAAACATTTTAATTGCGTAAATAAATAATTTCTACACGATTACCTCCCTTTAAAATTACAAATTATTCACTTTTGAATAGAAAAACATTTTCCAGACTCTGCCGAGTTCCTCAAAGAGATGAGTACCTTATCTGAGATGAAAGTAGGGTACACATAGGAATATGCAAAATTTACTGTTTTGATTGTATCCGGACTGGAAATATGTAAAATTGTACGTAGTACAAAACAAGCTTAATTAGGTTTACTTGAAATAAAGGTAATGTATGATTTCCAGTTCATGTTTTCATCAATTACCACTCCCAGACATTTTTAATAGTCTGTACTTGGTTCTAAATGATTATTTGTAATTTTGTCATTTAATTGTTTACAACTGAATTGCATTAACCGAGTTTTATTTTCATTCAGTTTTAGACCGTTTGCCAAAAACAAATGTTAAAGTAACCGACTTTTCTATGAGTAACCTAACCTAGTCTCCCCAAAAACCATTAAAGTTTTATCATCAGCAAACACGACAGTCCCCCCACCCCCAATATTATAAGGCAGGTCATTTATGTAGATAAAAAACAGTAAAGGAGCCAATATTGAACCCTGGAGCACACCTCAAGAATTTATTTCCCAAGAAGAGCAGTGCAATCCGTAAGAGTGTGTAATCTACATGATTAGTAGTATACAACCAATCATTTGCTTTTCCACGAATACCATAATACTAATTAAGCTTATGAAGTAGAACAATTAAGCTGTATGGTCGTCACAATCAAACGCTTCACAAATGCTATATGCGTATTATTAATTCATCCCTTATAATATTATAAATAAATATTTATTTGCATACGAAGTAAGACAAACGAGTAAATTCACCGTAAATATTTCCAGACCACTATTAAACCTTTTTCGAATTAGTTTGACTTATAATGCAACTACATTCTGGGTAGGTCTCTTACGAGGTTTCTTAGATTGTTTATGTCAACAATGATAATTTGTTTAAAAAACTCAATATTATTTTATAAGTAGACCTATTTAAAGAATACATTATTTTTAATTATGTTTAAATTTCAACTTTTATAATTAGGTATAAGTTCCTTTTAAAAAGCAGCTGCATAAATGTATTCTTTTGTTTTTGATCAATTGTGTAAAACTTTCTTTGATGGACTCTACAACAAGTTTTTCTATTGGGGTTACCTAATTTTATGTTTATTTCACGTTTATTCTATGTACGTGTTGTATGCTTATACACTATTTTTGCTTAAAGTTTAAACAACTTTTAAGTTTTGCAGATGTGTAATGTAACAAAATAATATAAATATAATAAGTAATACAATAATAAACAAGAAAAGAAAGAAAGTAGTCTCGGGAGTTGCCGACAGAAATGAAAACAACCATGAATATAAAATTGTTTGTTATATTTTTTAATCTGAAATTTGCTCATAATATGTATTTTGTCCAATTTAAAATTTTAATCTTAAAAATAAAAATTGCATAAACATATTTGTCTATAGTCAAAAAATAATTTTGAAAACTAAATTTTAGGTTAGAAATGTACTGAACCAACACACGATACTTTAATACATTTTCATTAATTACCAAGTTAACAAGTTTTGATATTTAACAAAAATTTTGAAATCAAAATGTCCATTTTAGAGGTATCACCAGTACACTAATGTATTACAACAAAATTCATATCCATTTCAGTATTACTGTATTAACAAATACAATATTTTAACACAACTGACAAAGTGAGGAAGTACATTGTCCACTTCATCGGTAGCCTGACTTAACTAATCCCTTACAGCTATTGAGTTTAAGCCATTGAATTTACCATTGCCTAACTATATTGCGTCGAATTCTTATATAGGGTAAAACTATTTACCAAGTTGGACTGAAAGGGGATAGTATACCTTCACATGTTGCTATACCAGTGAGGGGGAGTCGTCCAATATACGTGGCGTAGCCGCTTATTTTGACAAAACTGTAGATTTTGATTGACTTAAACGTTACACTATTTATATCAATATTGGAAATCTATGTCAAATATCTTTTATCTATGGTATTACTAACACAGACGTATTTACATAAATCACATAACCAAGGGCTAAGATGGAAGCAACATCTAGTTTGTATGTGGTAATTCCATATTGTAATTAGGATTATATTTAAAACGTTGCACAAGTTTATTATAAAGACCACAATCTAAAACTTCTTATCTAATTATAAAAACATGTCTTTACACTAAAACACAAACACTAAAGTAATTTCATGAAATTGTCCTTTGTTTCCCAAGTCCTACGCTTATCTCGCATTGAGGGCTATTAATGCAGAGTGTGGTCGGGTTAGGTTGTCCCTTGAGGTAACATGGATGCAGTTCTATTCTCTATCTCTCTCTTTCACACCAAACATTATCCATTTCGTTCTTTCTTATGTTGACCCTAACTTCCCATTCTCCGTTTTAAGAGAGGTTTCAATTATACTTGCAAATAATGAATTTAAGTATAGAATTTATTATTTTAGAGAAATAATTAAAAATATTTTAATTCCAAAAAAATATTAGAATTTATTTTGTAAGTTTTTTCATATTCATTCCTCATTTTAAATTATTTTATGTATACTTTACTAGCTGGCACCGACGGATTTGCTCGTACGAATGAATAAACAAGTAAAGAAATTTCCGGTAAATATTGACCCTTAGAACTAAACACAATTAAAAAGAAAAAAAATAGACCCAAGTTCTCTTGAATTTTTCTACTAGTAATAAGTTCATCAAAATCGATCTAAGCGAAAATATATATTTTCTTCTGGTTCGAGAATCCCGATCGAAAGTGAACAGGTTTTAAGTTGTGTTCTGCAACTGCCTAAAAGGATTGTAAATTATAAATTAACTTTTTTGTAGATACCAAAGTTTTAAAATCTTTATTTGGACTAACGAAGTCCTCTTCGTCTTTGTAAACCTGGCGTTTTAGAAAAACTTTTATAACTGAGGAGAAATAAAAATTATAGAAATAATAAAATTTTTGATAAAAATTTAACCTCACTTATTCACTGTTCCGCTAGTCCGTGACTCCCGAACGAAATTAAACAGGTTTTAAGGTGCATTTCACTTGCTTTCTGTAACTTGCTCTCAAGTTTTTAAATCTGTACTTGGATGAATGGAGTATTTGTTGTCTTTGTAAATCTGATGTTTCGAAAAACTTGTTTAGGCGAGGAGAAATTACATTTGTAGAAATAGTAAACTGCTTGATAAACATTTAACCCTATATAACTTTTATTACAGATTTTTTTTTAGCAAACATCAAAAGGTAACAAACTTTAATAGTTCCAAAAATGCATTATAAAAAATAAAATATGTAAATTTAAGCAACTTAATAAAATATTTCTCTGTGCCTAAAGTAAAACTAGTTTTATGTCACTAGGAGTATCACGATCGTTAACTAGGTAGCTTACTGTGTACACCCATATAGTGTTTGCACACATAATAACGTACTCCGCGTTTACTCAGGACTGCAATACTAAACTGAAAAGACAAACAATTATCCCAAACTGAGATTGAGGAATATTAATTAAAATATTTACTTGTAATCTAAACTATATTACAGAGGTAAATTTTGCACTTTGATTTTATGCAATCCAAAAACTACTTACCCTATTTTGAGATAACTACCACGCTGACTGCGGAAAACATCAGTGTAATACAGTCAAGCGATATCGTTTTATGATTTTACTAGAGGACTCGCAATCCTCCGAGGCGAAGCAACTACAAAACAAATTATTGCACACTCTGATATTTTCACGAAAATTACGATTGATTTTGACAGAGGCAGTTTGATCGGGGTAGCGGTGACCTATACGTAATGTAAGACAGAAATCGAAATAAACATGCCCATCCAAAATAATTGGAATTACGGAGTGTGTTGTAACTTCACCATTCATATTTAAATAATTCAACATTTGAAAAAGATTTGATGCCAAATAAAATAAAAAATAAAATACTTATACCAGATTTTTAAATTAAATACATTAATTCTTCTTTGTTTATTTTTGTTTTTGTTTGGGTAACCTAACCTAAACATTTGTTGAATGTGTACCACAATGATGTAATACCTGATTTTAAATTTACCAAGTTGGTTTTTATGGTAATAAATATAAATGTTTTTAAGAAACACATGTTGGTTCAATAAACGGCTAAACTAATAATGCAGGGCTTTCAGTGATCCAAAATGGCTATTTTATGACTAATATATAACAACAAAGTTTGAATATAATACAGTATGCCTGATATTTTTCCTTTGATTGTGTCAGCTTTTATTTTGTTAACCTAATTTTTTTTAAAACACTGTTGGTTGTAAATAATAATTATCTGATTTTATATTTGATTAGTTGGTTGCTATATTAATGAATTCAAATGTATTCAACAAATTGTGCACATTGTGAATCTATTTGTGTTGATAAGCTTATGATTGTAATGGCTGTTTTAACTGTTATAGGACTAAGAGTAAACCATCGTAATTTGACCATTTTAAACTCTTAAAATCTATATTTTGCAAAATCCATTCTCATTGCACCTCTACATAGTGATATGACACTTACCCGGATGATTTTAAGTCTCTAGATATTATAGTTTTGTTGTATGCTGATTATGAATCAATAAGTCATTCATGGCTTCTTATATAGATATAAATACATTTTTTGCCTCGTACATAAAACCACGATCTTCCACCAAAAACATTCATTTTGAGAAGTAGTAATGAAATATACTATTATATTAGTGCTTATTGTGTTATGCAACACTGTTAATTTAACTCTGTTTGATTTGAATGCTCATACACAAATGTGACACAGCAGGGAAGCAGGGAGGTTGAGAGGCTATAGGCTTTAGTCCGGACTGGAATACTTCTAACCTACCAACGCCTGCGTATGTTCGAACCTAGTTATTAGTTATGTCTATATCTATTAGTCTAACTGACATAATGTAAGAACGTGCAGAAAAATATAACGAATTATGAAATTTTAGTTTTTTATATGCTTTTGAGTAGGAGATATTATTTTTAGCAGGTCTCAAAATTTGAAACAAAATTCAGGGCAATATTACACTTAAAAAAAAACAAAGATTAAATCCCAACATGTGCAATATATTCGGAAACAGTGAACAAATCAGACGTTTGCTCAATCTAATATTACTATGAGAAGGGTTATGTAGCTAATAATCGTTGGGCTACTATATCATGGTATTGAAAATCAAAAAAAGCTGAACGTTTTAAATGCAGGCTAAACTTTTGAATATCTACAATAATATTTTAGTGAGTAATACTATATATATATATATTGATTGAATGTCTGTCTGATGACTGACAAAGAATCAACATAGAGTAAAAAGTACTTAAAGACAAAGTTAAAAGTTATATTTTTACGGGGTCATAAACTTACACTAAGAAAGATTTTTGCAAAATTAACTCCCAGCCTTATATCAAATAAAAAAACTGTTCCAAAACCTTACCAACGTTTGGTTACGTTCGTGAACATAACAAAAAACTGTAGAATCAGTTTAGTATTCTTCACAACCAACAGCTTGTTTAGGTTAGATTAACATACTAAAAGCAAACACAAACAAAAATCAACGGAAAATGCTTCCTGTATTATAATTTAATTAAAACATCTATTCCTAATGTTTTAAACTAAACAGCTGATTTGAATCAAACAATTTTAGAAATTGTAGGCCTTCAATGAACCAATACACATTTCTTTCTAACCAATTTGGCAATTTAGAATCAGGTAATAAAATTATTCTTCAAAAGTAACAGTTTTTTTTATGGATATATTAAGTAAACGCAAACACAAGCCTTACTGTATTATATGTCAAACATTTGGTGTTACATATTACATTGTTTCCGTTACTTGGTAATATACAAATTTGTCTGTAATATTAATGGTGAAATTACAACGCATGCCGCAGTTCGAATTATTAAAAATGGTCGTGCATATTGCGATCTCTGTCTTACATTAGCTATGTGTAGATCACCGCTCAATAGTCACTTCAGTGAAAGTATCACAGTATACAATAATATGTTTGCATTGGCTCCACCACGGGTCACCGATGTGGTTCGAGAGCATTAAGTAAATAAATAAGAATACAAAAAAAAAAAAAAAAATAGACTAATATCATAATACATTTGATTTTTTCAACTTAATACGTAGCCTATAATTTAAATGCAGAATTTAAAAAGAGAAAGATCTTTGTAAAAATGTATTGCAAATATTTATGAAATATAAGATTAGGGCAGAATTAATGTTTTAAATTATAAACCAAAATAAAAACAAGCCCAATGTGTAATATTTGAGTAAAGGAGTAAATTTGTAACTTTATAGCAGAATGTCCGGTATTATCCGAGTTTAAAAAGTCATGTTTCCATGGAAAGGATTTGAATAAACCAGAGTTTGGAGAGTTTGTAAGTTTCTTCAGAATACATGGCAGTACAGATTGAATTTTATAAAAGATTTTAACTTTTTTCATTCTTATTTTGCTATTATATAATTGGGTGAATGGGTATAAATGTGTTTGTAATGGTATGTTTGTTAATGTGTCAGAAATGACAATACAGATGGCATAATACAAAAAAAATAAATTTTCTTAATATTGTTTATTTTAATATTCTATAATGGTGTTAATGTGTTTACATATATTTGTACGGGTGTGTATGTCTAGTGTTTAATATATAAAAGTTAAATTTTATGTAATTGTTATTTTGATATTTCATTTCATTTATATTTTCCTGTAGACAATATAATTATATAAGATACGCCACAAAATCTAAATAATAAAACAAAGAAATTACACAGACTCCGTAATAAGCTTTAACACAAATTTACCAAACAAATAACTTATAATACATAAGTTTTTTTTAATAACTTTTTTAAATAGACTCTTAAATTTAAAATAGAAAGATTTAAAAATAACAAGGACCCGGCAAATTAGTCTCACAGTCAACCTGTGCTGTCTCACACGATATTTAAAAAAATTTCTGCTGCTATAAGTGTGTTCATGCTTATATAATTGTGTGTTTGTATGTAGCCTACATGCAGGTGTGAGTATGTTTAATAAGTTAGAAATGTCATTCTAACAGACAGCCGTAAGGTCATTGTTTAAAATGTGTTATGCTAATTTTACTAAAATAATGTAATGTTTAAATAAAGCATATGTTCTTTTTCACTTCTATTCTTCATTTTGTACATTAGAATTATATCGATAGGTAGATTTGTGTAATACTATCGGTCCTGGCAATTCTTCCCTATTGCTTGATTTAATTTTAAGGGTGGTAATAACATTTCATCCATTTGTCTTAAGTAATCGAATTGAAAATGTTTTTTTATATCAATTAAGAATAATATTAAATAATTTTAGATTTATAGTTTGTAGGATTTTAGTGCAATTTATTTGTATTGTATAGGCGTAGTTACCCAATTTAATATATATGTGTTTGTCGTTACCATATATTCTCTAAAAAACATCCTGGTATTATTATGTGTAAATTGTGAAAATTTAGTAAAATTAGTTGAGGAGTTTTTTGTACATAGAAAAAGGAAGTGGATTATTATTTAATTTTAATGGTAGTTATTTCATTACTTTGACTTAAGTAAACAAATTGTAAATAGTTTTGTTTTTCAATTAGAAATTATATTACATATTAAATAATGTTACCTTTTTAGCAAGAAGGAAATTAGTTTAATTTATGTTTATTGTATAGTGGCAGCAATCCCATTTCAACCCCTTGGACTAAATTAATTGTAATGACTAAACACTTCTGGCAATAGTGTAATTTTTTTAGCGAAATCGGTCAAATGGGTTTTGAGTCTATAGAGGACAAAAGAACAAACTTTATTTTTATATATATAATATTTCCTAGAAGCAGATCGCAGCTTCACCTACGGAGTCCAATAGTGATCTAAACGATCCAGGGACCAACTTAAACACAAACAAACAATTTCATCACAATTGGTCCAGCCGTTTATATGTAACTCTTTACACATACAGAAGAATTATATATACAATAAAGATATATTGCATAATTCTTACTTTGCTAAAGAAAAAAAAAACTCAAATTTAAGTTCATATTTTATTAAAATTCAATTACTCACAAAACATCTCTGTTCACAGTAAAGGCGTTGAAATTGCTAAAATGCAAATTGGTTTTCATAAAATGTAATTAAATACCCTTTGGTTCGTTTATTTATTCATTTTTTCTTTTGAAAGTGCATAACTTTTTTAACGAACAACTCAACTTTTGTTTCTGAAAAGATTTCAGCTCACGCTTTAAATGTGTGTATTTACATAACCAAATTATCCAGAAACTTCTTGTTGATGGATTAAAAATAACTTATTTCGAAGATCAAGGCGAAGACGGGACGAGGCATCCATTAAAAGTATACAACTCATTATCACATAAATTGTATTCGTGGCACGATCTAATATTTCCACTTTTTTACTTTTAATTCAACAAAAGTTTTGCCTAAGAATATAATTAAATTATTCTAAAGGGATACAAACATAGTTTGGTGTTACTAATTAAATGCATATTGGTGCTGATCAACTAAACTTGGTCTCTGTTTAAACTACGAGACATACAACTTCTTTACACTGGTCTCCATTTAAATTTGCATTACATTTTTTAACAATAATAGTTAGATTATTGTATCTTGTGCAGTAAAGATGGTGACACTTTCATCCGTTCACATACGTTTGAGTAAATAAGGTATTTTTTTTTTAGAATCTATGTTCAATTGATTATTTGATAGAACTATTTAGACAAACCTTGTCCTGGTTTATATTCAAAACTACAATGGCAAACTTTTACTTTATGTATTACTTTTAATGGTTACTTTTTTTATGTGTGGTTACGATGAACTATGACAATGGTTGAGTTTTTACTTTTTAAACTCTGAACGATGAGATAGAATAGTTATTTGTGTCTTAAGGGTCTAAAGTATCTCTTTGTCGCCCGAAAGAAAATGTTACAACACGAGCGCAGCGAGGTCGGTTGAGGGCGAGTAAGATAATTTCTTCCCGTATGAAACACTACATTCTTTCTCCAGCTACAGTCTTAGTAAATAATTAGCATTTTACTATGAAATAAACTTTATTAAATCATGGACATTAATCTTTACAAAAATAATTGAGTTTATGACATGAATATACAGACACTGAAATTATTTGATGCATTGCTATTTCAGCAGTTGCTTTACTAACATATGATTAAGCGGGCGGAATATGCCAATATAAAAATCATTGAATATACTTCAATCTCAAAGTAATCTCGATTAATGATTCAGAAAATATCTCGTAGAGAAAGTAGATGCAGGAAAATAGAATTCACGTTTATTGTCAGAAATAGAAAACCCAATAATGTTTAAGCAAAAATGCGAAGTCAACTCTAGCAATATCCAAAAAAATTATATCATCACAGTACTTTATGCCAAAAATGCGTCAAGGATCTGATGAAAAGTACACAAATTAGTTTCAACAGTTTCTTCTACGAATAAGTTCGGGTTTTTTTCTCCTACTTCATGAACCTCTTTTTCTTCGGAGCAAGTAAAATGTTGGTAAGGTCACCACTTGATGAGCACGTAGTGACCCAACAATTAGTGCCGTATATCTTTGCGCTGATAATAGATTCATCCATATACATTTATTTTCGAATGAATTTGCCCAAACTTTTAACAGCTTTCTATAGGTATCTGGCTAGCCAGTTATCTCTTACAGGTGATCCTAAGTGGGTAACAATCTCCTCTTTCATGGTCTACGTTTGGAGGACAACATATTAGAAACATTAAAAATAATCAGATTTTAAATACTAACTAGATACAAAATTACCGCAAACTATAAACTCACAATCAATTACAAAAATATTTGCTTATAATGACATTACTGTAATGAATTATGTATAGATATTCATATCCCGTCATTTCATTAGTTTGACATTACCACTACAAGTGCATTTATTATAACCAATAATGTAATATCATCCAATTAATTAATGTTTCGATTGACACTCTATTTAGTATTGGTGTTTTTAATAACTGACAAATTTAATTAACTTAACATATTATAATTTAAAATAACAAAGTAGATAATCGATATTCCATGATTTTGTATTGTAATGTGATACATCTAAAAAGGGTAGTAAAACATTACAATTATATTAGCATCGCCTCTGTTAATAGTTTTAAATTTGTGAAATAGTTTGGTCATACCCGTGATTTACCTTGTTAAAAGTCATCGATTCTTTCCAAACCAGAAAGGAAATCTTTGACTTTTAATAAAAGAAATTAAATGTTTCCCAAGAAATATTCTATATATATACATATATATATATTTTTTTTTCACTTAGTGTCATAATATTTATAATTTTTTTTACCTATAGGCAATATGGACTCTAGTTCTGGTATTGCCTTTTAGCTATGCAGCTCTAGTCCTAGGTTTTTGAAAGTGAGAGATTTCGGCTAATCAGTCAATCTATTCTTCATTCTGTGCCCTGAACTCTATAGATCAAATGACCAAGTGACATAAATGACATACTTTTCAAAATGAGTTTGACAAACAATTTCTGCAATACTTCTACCGCCTTCAAAGATGTATTGTAAATATCTCCTTAACACTTGATCTTATGCTGTAAGCTACTTTTCACAAGTACAAAGAATAGCCCACATTCGCCGCGCTGTTTTGATATCTCAAAGAAGGTAAAACAAACTGATGCATTCAATTCAATTAATTTGGATACATGATTTTTGCCATTTTGGTCCGTCAAAATTAACCTATAAATTCTTAGTTTTCTTGACTTGGAGTACTTCAGAAGTGAAAAAATCCTTTCCTTCCTAACAGATAAAAGTCAGTCATTTATATAATACCCCGGATTAAATTTTAAGACAAAATGTATGTAATTAAGTTTTTTAAAGTTGCGTACTAATATATTTTTTAAGCAAACCACCGTATTGAGTACAATAATTCATGCGTAGGTTTGTTTTATTACCGTCTTTATAACAAATGTTCCAAAAGAATGTATTCAAATATCTTCCGTAATTTTTACACGTCGGAAAGTAGAAAGATGAAAATTGGGGAATGTCTTTGGTTGATTAGTGACTACATTTACAAACTTCAATCAAGACCACTTTAAAATCTTTGGAACAATTTTTTTTTCGGCCGCCATATGGATATGGTTATCGTACCTTGCTTTGCTTGTTATAAATTTTTTTTGTGATTTGAGGATTAAAAGTGGTGTGTCACAAGCCCTATGTTTACATTTAAACATTTTTAGTTGCCTCCCACCATAGGACCACACCGGGTGGAGGGGATCTCAAAAGTTTGTAAAATTAGTTACATATCATCCAAAAAGACATCCCCAAAACTTCATCTTTCTTTTTTCCGTTGTCCTTAAATTACAGAACGAATTAATTACTTTTGGAACACCTGGTATAATTAAAACATTCTACTTAATATTATTTCAATCCAATTGTGGCAGTTTTTCAAGACTGAATATTTGCATGCTAAGCACGCAGCAGCATCTCTTAGAGTTAGTTCACATAATGAAAATAAACATTATAACAAACTAACAGAACAGTTGTTATCCCGCTAGTGCCACTCCATTGCCTGTCCCTTAGCTCTTTATTCTTCTGTTTGTACATAGATGAAATGTTAAGTAAACAGTAAATCTGAGAATAAAATAATGAATCCCCACCTTCTTAAACAACCAAATGAATAATTTAAAACTCTAAGCTTAACTCAGTAAGGGGTCTGTCTATTGTTTAAAGAAGTTCCTGACTCGCCCACTTGTCAATATAATCTTTAAAACAAATGTGTTCTCATGATACAAGGTTCTGCCCACTGTGGAGAACAATGCATAGGCACACCTCCACGGCTAATGACACTATAGCATTATGGGGTTTTGTCTTCGGGTATAGGCCTTTATAATTAAAATATATGTGATGAGGTTCGCCTCCAATTCCTGTGTGAAGTTTCTTGTACTTGCGATTATAGTTCGGGTGTTGCTAAACTTGTTAAATACTAAGAGATATCTGTATTCTTGCATAACCCAATACAAAACGATTGTGTGTTTGATAACACGACTATAATCCTATTTAGAAGAGAAAGTGTAAGAAAACAATACATTGAAAGGCCAAATATTTCACAGAATTAATTGTAAAACTAATTAAACTGATGAACAAGAAAGGCTAATAAAGATTAACTGTAACAAACAATACAAATGTAAATATACTTTTTGTGTTTTCTGCTCACGGTCCAGAAAGCGTTATTTCTCGGTAACATCGTTTCGCCTATTTGATCCAGGAATTGTCATACCCATTTGAAATTCGATCGTTGAGTTTGTTTAAATTACCGTCAAATCTCTCTATATATAAACGAGTTTTTGTCCTGTTCGAAACACAAAAACTATTCGACCTATTTCACTAAATATTTTACAGATTATCCGTATTAATGAAAGGAGTGTTTATATATTACAATTACTACAGTCTATGGCAGACAATTATCAATCCTAATATTTTGCAGTTAGAGTGCAAACACAGCCATTTATAGGCCTACATATGCATATTTCTTAAATTTTTTTAATTATACCCCAAAACGTGTATAATGATTTTTGGGAACCAGGAAGGATATGAGTTCGTTCAATAAAAAACACAATTTTCTAAATTATCTCCTATATTATTTAGTTTATTATTATTAATTATTATTATTTATTTTTAAAAACAAAACAAATTTCATTCTAGTATAAAAATCTAAAAAATTAAAACTGAATAAACTTACTTCCTGTTGCTGGATTTTTCGTCTAACGAACCTGTCCGAGCGACTTTGTACTAAACGTGTTCTGAATACCATGATCGGTCATTGAACACTTCTGACTTTAGGTCTTACCATAAAAGTCACTGCAATAACTCAGATTTTCTATTGAAATTCCCCAATATGTTTAAAAAAATGTGAATTTATTGTTGTTCTATTATTTTAAATGACCAATTTGATTTATTTTCTCCTATTTCCATTGTTTTTTAGTTTTAAATAGTTTCATTATGATAATTTTAAGTTCTCACTAGAAATCAGAATAAGCTAATGTATGTGCTTACCTATTGTTTTACTTGCTATAAATAAGGTTAGATTATTTCGAATTTAGTCAACTAATGGAAACAGTAAAAGAAAACAACATCCTTACACAAAAATAGAGGAATCCATGAATAGGAATCTATGACGTAAAAGACTTAATAACAAAATACAAATATTATGTCTCCAAATGTATTTAAGATATAAAAACAACAACATTATAAAAATCAGGGTCTATTATTATGCACAGGGCACCTCGTTGGCACACTTTTTTAAACGGAATATTTTAATTAACCAAACTGTTTTAAATCTTATAGACGATTTAACTTTTAAACTTGTAAAGTAAGTTCAAATTTATAATTTTTTAAATGAAGCCACTGTTCTGACCAATGCTTTCAACTCTAACTTTGACAAAACATATAATTGTGAACATTTCGGAATAGTAGCTTTACCGAAATAAAGAGCGCTCAAGTGTAGTTTTAGGATTTAGAAGGGAAACATTGGTCTCGGATTAAATGTTTCAGTTTAAGTGCACACGTTAGTCGCAAGGATTAAATGTAAATGCTGAAATGTAGCGCGTTCTCAGGATCAGCAAGGATTATTTATATGGACGTTCCTTTACTGGCGCAGTCTGGTCGAGTAGTTAAAGGACATACACTGTAATGTGTTCAACAGGAAATTCGTCTACAAATAATGATTTCACCCATGTACTTAAATTGTAAAAATAGTTCAAATATATGTACATATAGGGACTACAAGTAAAATCTTCAAACAAGTATAGCAAATCTGTTTAAAATTCCAGGAACCCATTACCGTTAAATACGAGAACTGCATTGTCATTAAACCAAATGTGTGCTACCAGCGGCGATTGTAAGAATTACGGCAGAGATTTTTCATTAAAAAATAACGGATATTGCAATTTGTATTGTTTATTCAATGTTTGCGCTTTCTGAATCATATTGGTTTCCGCTCAAATATAAATATTTTAATCTTTTAACTCATTTAACGAATCCTTCAATTTCTAAACATGCCTTCAGAACTCTTGGTGATATTTTTAGTCCTCTCAATAATATAAAGGCTGAAGATACAGCTTGCTATGGATTAAAACCTTCAATACCGAGTGAATGAATTGTCTCGAAATTATTTTCCAGTTTACATAAAAACTGACGAATCAAATGTAAAGTGAGGTATCTTCTCATACTATTCTCTAAGAGGTAGATTTTATAAGAGCATAACGTGAAGCAACTGACTTACTGCGTCACCAAAACTTGTTAAAGCTTGATCTTTTCCGACAAAATACTAATTCAGACTTAATAAAACAGAAATAAGCCCGTAATTACCTTGAAACGGGGACATGAACATGTAACTAAAAGCGGAATACGTCAATTATGTACAAATGTTTAAGAGGAGTTTATTAGAAAGGAATATTTCACCTGTAAAATTAGATGTGTTTAGTTAATATATAATGAAGAAATGTATGATCTGATAAATTGTTACGAAAAGGAAGTGTCTAATGTCCAGGGTATGAACACTGAATGTTAAGAGAATGCCAACACAGTTTGTGGAAGGACGAATAAATGAATGGCTCAAAAATGAGAGTTTAAAAAAAGAGTTTCTCTGGTATGATCTTTGGATGCTGTGTGTTGGAAGCAGGTGACATAAATAGATAACAGCGAATCGTTTTAACCGGAGATCACATTTAACCGTAATGCTTGACTATCTGGCAAGATTTAGTGTTTCCAAAAATAAATAAAAAATTATCATACTGTGTTAGCGTTGTTAAAGTTAGGATGGCTGTTAATTTAGTAATGTATAGGCCTAAATATTTAATGTATTCGGTAGAGAAATCTGGATAGTAACAATGCTTGGTTTAATAGTTTGTATATTTGTTTCGATCAATTTTAATTACCGTGTTTTTTTTATTTTTTATTGTAATAATATCCTTAGGTTCATTGTTGTTATAACATTTTGGAGGGTGTATTTGTTATTTAGTTTATTTTAATTTTTACTTCTACTAACAAGGTAAAATGAGTAAATGTTAGAATTAGAGATCTAACTTGCCATCAAGTACAGACAATAATTCGATCAAGTAGCTGAACCGCTGACGTGAGTTGTGCAAATTTCCAAAATTAAGTTTATATCTTTTAAATTTCAAACAACTATTTGGAAAATTGCCGTACTGATGAAGATACTGAATAGTTGCCAAGTGTACAAATCATATTAGTAGAATATGTTTGCACCTCAGCCTCCAGCCTTGAATTACACGCTGCTTTGTTCCGCTTGCAGCGAAAAAACTCGTTTTGTGAGTTTGCACTCCTACATGGCGTCCTCAGATTATGGACTGCTTCGATTCGCACTCAGAGGACAAACTTGCTTCAAGAATTGTTGTCCAAAGTTCTCCACTTGAATGTAAATCGGGTACTGTTATGGTATTTTAAATTTGATCGATTTTGGGGGTACCAGATTTTCAAATGTGCAGAATAATCTCTTACGTTATTTTTTCTGGATAAAACAACAACAAAGTTTCATACACCAGGAGAAACAAATTTTATTTCCTATAAAAAAACGGGCACATGAACTCGTCTAAATGATTTAGAAAACCAACGTGTGAAACAGTTTTGGACCAAATCGGACGTATTACAGTTTAAGAGTACGAATATAGATGTACAATTTTAAATGACACCCCAAAACAAGTTCTGGGGGCCATAATTTGTGTTTATTAGTGTGTTTATTAGAGTGGGGGGCCACTCTTGAACTTAGGTCTCACCAAAAGAGTCAGTGCAATAGCTCTTCTTTCCTAAAGCGCTTCTTTTATAGTTACTGCAGAAGAGCATTGTTGTATAAAGAAATTTTAAAACGTGTGTCACCACTTAAGTAAGGAGACATAATTTTACTTGTTAAAGATTTACTACTTAGCACATTGCTTCATCCTACATGATCGCGGCGATCTTCAATCTTTGATAAAGTAGAAGTTGCAACTGTGTTATTGTAGATTTCCATTCTGATAAAACGCGACATCGGAAAGAGTCGCTATCCTTTAATCTTTTTAGTGTTGGCTGGACTCACGCAACCATATATCCTAGCAATCTTCCTTCTTCACAAATGCCTCCCTATGGAGTTTGTAACTAATGCGCTGCGTGTTATGCGCTTAAAGGCGTTACATGGGCACAATTAAATTGCAATTTGACAAACACTAGTAAACGAGACATGCTCTATCTATTTAGGCTTTGAAGTAATGGAACACACATTTTTAAAACTGATGTTTAAAAATTAAATAGTTTACATCAGCCATTAATAGGGTAGGCTATAAGTTTTCAAGACTAGTAAGGTCTAAATATTTTTATATTTATTTGTTTAGGTGCATAATATACAAATAATTTGATTACTCAGCTGAACCGCTGACGTGAGTTGAACGAATTTCCACAAATTAAGTTTATATGTTTTTTTTTCAACCAACTATTTGGGAAATTTGTCTAGGCCTACGCATGAAGGTGCTGAATAGCTGCCTACGTGTACGAAATATACAGTGTGGAACAAAGTTAGTGTTAAAAAAATCGGGAAATGGTTCTATGAGTCAAAATAAATAGAAAATCAAGAATCATATTTTTTCGAAAAAATTCATTTTCCAAATAACCGCCATTTTTATTCTTTTATTAAATAATTAATATCTAGAGAACGGTTTAACCGATTGAGTTCAAACTAGGCATGAAGTTTATTCCAACAATGATCTACCTTAAGAAAAATAAATGACTATATGCAATAATGTCTTTCAAAATGGCGGATGTTTAAATATTTCAAACCTAAATTACTCAAAACCCGTACAATTTAACAAAAAATGTCAAGACACTTTTTTTTGTAGCCCTTTTAATTCGCTATCGGTTGGTGTAACTTTTAAAAACAATCGAATGAAGCTTAGTTATCTGTAATAATTGGTTTATTCAACCCGGCATCCTATACCAACACAGTAAATACTACAATATTGTATGTACATTTGCTGTCATTATCTTTAACTTAACTATTATTCTTCATCCGATTGTTTTCAAAATTAAATCATCCGATAGGGAATTAAAAGGGCTTCAAAAAAGGTACCTTGTCATTCTTTGTTAAAATGTACGATTTTTGAGTAATTTAGGTCTGACATTTTCAAACAGCCGCCATTTTAAAGGGCATGATTGGATATAATCGCTTATTTTTCTTAAGATAGATTATAGTTGGGTTAAACTTCATGCCAAGTTTGAACTCAATCGGTTAAACCGTCCTCGAGTTATTTATAATTTAGTAAAAGAAACAAAATGGCGGACATTTGGAAAATGAAGCGTTTTTCGAAGAAATATTATTCTTGATTTTCTATTTATTTTGAGCCGTAGAACCATTTCCAGAAGTTTTTAACACTAACTTTGTTCCACCCTTTAAGTTATATTCATTTTTAACTTAGCCTCTAGCCCCGGCTCTAGCGTTGCTTCTTCCGCTCGCAGTGAATCTAAATTACGTCCTGGTTTTTGTATCTCATCAAGTTACGTATCACTGTAAAAGCATTAAAAACATTTAACTTGTATGCAGCCATGTACTTTCCATTCCGTTATAAAAGGTGTAGTACAAAATCCCGAAATAACACTTAGTATGAATTTCGAAGACGAAGAAAGCAATAAGTCGGATTGTGATTCAACTCGTCTCTGTTCACAATTTCATTCTTTCGAAATTTTATTGTTGTAACTTTATGCGTTCGACAGGAATGTGATTGAGGCAGATAAATGATTGCCCCTGTGACGAATGTGTTTCTTCCTTTTTGATTTATAATACCATAAACAAATAAAGTTATCTTATAATTTATTTATTTTGTTCATTATCATTCCTAGCTTCCCGTAGTTAAGGTTTAAAGGTTTTTTTTTAAATGTGTAAAAATAAAAACCACGAAAATGTTAGCTTTGGATAAAGATGTTACTAAAACGTGTTTACACGATGAACAGTTTTCTGTCCAAAATTCCTCTTTTTGATATAGCTTTTAAAAATAGTAATATTTCACACAACAATGAATATGACAAAAGTTAACACGTTGGTGGTGGAGTATAGAAATTACCAGCATACTTAAATAAAAATTACCCGTTCTATAAAAAACATCTTAATTTCTTTGCCCGTCTACAGACTCTCCCACTTCACAAAAATACCGCTATGAAAGCAGGTGTTCAGACCAAGTACAGTATATCTGGTGGGTAGCTATACTACCATTTTCCGATAAATCTGCCCAGTAGCCTACCCATGTCTCGCTTTGAGTTATAGCCTGTTTTTAAATTTTACCAAAAACATTACTTTGAGTGTAATTTATAGTCACGTCATGTAATAAATATTTAGAAGATTTCAGGTTACGAGATCTTACATTTATTTATCTTTTAATGTTCGACTCTATTAAAAATTGGGCTCACGCCGAACGTAAATTTTCCCAATTAAATTAAATTTGTCGTGTGGAAAACAATAGTTTCAATAAAGATAATACAATTAATAGCTCTTATTTTCTTAAAACATTTGACTAATAATGTGTCTGTAATATTGTTATAAAGATGTTTTACAATGTTGGTGTGAATATGTGTTTAATAAGACTAAATTCAACAACTGCTATTCTGATTTTATTGAAACTTTAGTGACGTATTAAACATTCTAAGTAATATAAAGCGATGTTTCCTATCTCTTTTTTTAAAACAGGACAGAGCAATGTTTTAAAAATATTACAATACCTTGTCAACAACAAAATATTTAGATCATTTTAATCCTTACTCTAGCTAACTCATCAGTTATAGTTTTCTTACAATCAAAATTTTCATTAAACTCGGGAACATTAGTAGACAGTTAGTTAAAGGCAGTTAAAGAAGTCTTTAAATTGTATGTAGTATTTGGCAGTTAAAGATTGTATTAGAGACTGCAAAATATTTATCAGAAATTAGGTTAAACTGTATTCTCCATATTATAGTTAAGGTTATGACTTTGATTTATTACAAAAGGTTGCAATTTAGTTATTTTTTGTTAGTAACGAATAAACTCCAAAGCATCTTTTGAGCGACAAAGGGTGTTGGATCTGTCCCGTAAAGGGGTCTACGATGTGTTTCCGTATTATTCGTACAGATATTAAACATAAGCTAAAAACTAAATAAACGAATTGTGTATCTTGTGTCGTTTTCAATCGTGTGTATTTTTAACAACTAAAGCATCTTTTTGAAGTGAAAACTTCTTTAGGAGCATAGAGCAAATTTTGTATGAAGTAAAATATACGAACTCACGATACGGGAGACGCTTTGGGTTTTTTAATTTTGTCCATGATTTCCTCTTATATTGGTTTACACATGTTCTAATATAAAGCAAAAATTTAATCTAACAGAAGATTATAAAAGACGAAGAAATCTACGAAATAAAATAGACAGTTGTGAATTCAAATTATTATTTTTAATAGATGTATGGGTTTATTCACGTCACGATGAAATGGATATGTGCTTCCTCATTTTGTAAGTTGTAATAAAATAGTTTACTTGGCGTTACCTCTAAAACGGACAGAGTGCATTCTAATTTTTGTGTTTGTTATTAATGTAATGATTTCCTAGCTTGGTTGCTATGGTAATGCATGTAAATGCATTAAAGGTTCGTGTATTGGTTCAGCATAGGTCTAACATAAAGTTATGTTCTTTTATTATTTTTTGACTATAGACAATAATGTATTTCTTAGATTTTAAATTTGTAAATGGGGCAATATAAAAAATAATTTTCAAATTTCGGATTAAACCAATATAAATATCGATTTATATTCATGACAGTTTCACTTCTGTCGGCATCCCCACGACTGCTTTATTTTCTATATATGGGACTTGTACTAAATCAAATGTTGGTATATTGTTATTAATGTTATTGTCAGTTGGTACTTTGTTATTTATTCGTGCAACTCAACCTTAAAGGTGGCTGACATTAAAAGCTTTTAAATTAAAATACCTCTTAAATTATATACTATTCCCAAAAATACAAGAACAGATTGTTTTTCAAAATTTTACGTAATATCCATAACTGCTGTCATTATATTGATTTCAATAATTGATAAACTAGATTTGTTATCCGAGCATGGCTATATTTTGAAATGGGTAAATACACAAATCATTTATTTCAAGTAACTGCACTGCACAACAAATTATTTGAGTAATTTTTACAGGTGCTAACAAGAGTATATACATATATTTAACTGACCGAGCGAAGTGGGGTTACCGTTTTAGCTCGACCGTACGGCATTTCGTCTGTGTGTCTGTCTCACGATTACGGCCAAACGCCTTGACAGATTTTGATGATTTTTTTGCATGAATGTTCCTTATTCCTAGGCCGAGCGATTTATATACAGTTTTCCCCTTTTTCATTTTTAACCCCTTAACTAAAATAAAAATGGCGGCCGGACCGTCTCTCTAAGTGTAAGCTTTTTTCCAAAGCCAGTTTGTGGCTTAATCGTAAGTTGAATTTAAAAACTAATACCGTTTTGTTAGTAGCAAATTTGATTTTCAACAAAATTGTATTCTTGATTTTATTCCGTGTATCTAATGGTAAGCTCACAAAATGGCCGTAAACTTCAAATTTGTTAAAAATCCTCCAAGTTATTTTAATCATGTTTTTACGTTTATTCTAAAATAATTCAAAAGTGTTCCAAAGATTTTTTGTAGATACAGGTTCAAAGAATTCATATATGCCAGTAAAAAACGATTGAAGTAAAATTAAAAAGTTATTAGCTCAAGAAACAAGCAAGTTCAGTAACGAAAGGAAAAACTTTAACTATAAGCCTACATAAATAGTAGAAAAATTGTTTGCAATTTTTTTCATAAATGTAAAATATTTCGTAATTTAGTTATAAATAGAACTGTATAAAAATATTTATCAATTTCAAACTTCTTATTTTGAAAACACCCGTTTTTATGTTCCTACTTCAAGACTGCTAACAAAACTAGGCAGTCAGTAAACAAAAATTGAATAGTAATTTAGGAATACTATAACCTTTGCCCCAAAATGACATATTATGATAAGAAAGTGTACAGAATAAATCGAAGAATTGAACTGTATACTTGTAAATTATTATTCCATAAAAGTATTTGACTTAGCTTTACTTGAATTACAAAATAAGATGAAACAAATGAAACCTCGTGGCGATAAAGGACATACAAAAAATGACCGTTGGACAGCGTGGGAAGTGTTGGTACATGGCTACATGGTACATCACCTCCACGACGCTTTAACATCGTTTGTTTTCATTATTTATTTCTAATATTGCAATATGATATTTAACTATTTAATAAATACATTGTTAAGTTTTAGTTATTTAAGTATGTAAATATTTAATTCTATGTTTTCCCTCAATATCGCGATACTTTTAGCTACCTTACGAATTATTAACTTAAATAAAACACAAAGCCCCTAAAAGAAAATCTTTAGCAGTTGAGGCCTAAAGCTCAAGAAAAATAAAATCAACGAGAAATAAAATCCCCGGAATCGCGGGAATTGCAAAATAATGTTTCAATGGCTAAACCTTCTGCTTACTTCCTTAATGGCACACTATTTTTAACCTAAGCTCAAAACCACATTTGTTATTTCAACGAGTGAGGTCTACTGTTTACAGAACTACTAGTAAAAGCGGGTTTGTTAAATTCCTACTTAAAATTTCAATGCCTATTTATAAATATTCATACTTATACTTCATACTTATTTTCATACTTATTTAATTTCATAAAATATGCTGTCGTAAACTACTATAATTTCGTTAAATAATAAAACAAAACAAAATTTGTACATAGTCAGAAGAGAATAAAATTCAAATTAAATGCATAACAAAAAACAAAAAACACTTCATTTGTTCATACCGGTGTTGTTCTTTTCACATATTTAATAGGGCAGGCAAGGCAAGATCATGTAGAAGAGGGAAAAGACAATAGTAGGCCTACCTACACAACTATAGCAACTATGTCATAAAAAAAAAAAAATAGAAATATGTCATACAAATTTCTACAAAACATTCTTCTTGTGTGATTTTTATTTTTCAAAATTGGGGTTTTTAATTGGAAAGCTTTGATTGGTGGCCAATTCGAACGATTATGATTAAAATAATGAATTTCATCAATACACTCACAACAACTGACTCCGACGGTAGAAATGTAGGCTTCCAATTTCAGTTAAATTGTGTACAGCCTATTTAAAAAAAAAGTGTAAAACAATAAACCCGGATGGATAGACGAACAATGAAACTATGTACACTTTTGGTTCTGCTAGTATTAAGCTTGGTTTTATAAAAATAACAATACATTAAGGGTTTGTTAACATAGGGTTTTGAAGGTTGTCGGTTGAGAGTTGGAAACCAATCTATGTTATGTTAATGAATTTCAGCTTTTTATGTAATTTTAGTAGATTTTCAAAACGCCTAAATCAAAGTATGTAAACAAACCTTAATTTTTGATCTTATAGTAATTGTTTTAGGTTTCGGAAACTTCGGAAACATGAATATTTTTGAAAAGCATTAAACTTTAGTAAATATTTTATATTTTCTTTCGTTTTTGGTGACAATAGTGCAATATAATTTCAATACAAAAAATATTTATACAATAAAATAAACTTTCTGTCAAATATTTATAGTTTAAAAAAATAATAAATAAATAACAAAACTTTTTAAAACGGCTTACCATTTTAGAAATTTCAAATTATCAGGTGTAGTTTTAAATAAAGCAATAAATCCAGAAGAATAGTAAAAATGTAAATTGTAAGGAGGTGTCAATGAGCGCACAATAGTAGCGAACATTTTAATGACTATTTTAGTTTATCAAAAATATGATTTAAAAATGAATGATTTCCAAGACACTTTTGGAAAATGTTACTAATTCCTAATAAGGACGGAGGCGGGCATTACTGATTTTCAAGGCCACTAAACCTAAACATTTCCGGTAATTCGATATTAAGGTGAAATCATTGCAAAGTTTGCACTTGTAATCGCCGACCCTGAGGACGTTAAACCTCTGTAATTGTGTTGCCTTAACTGAGATAGAGTTAATCCTGCGATGATGAAGTAAATTGCTTTAGAATTAGTCGGCTGCCGAGTTTATTTCTGATGCAATTAAACAGTTTATTCCACTGAAATGCTGAAAAACGTGTATATTAAAAGTGTTTCTTGCAGATTAACCTATTAAGGGATTTGATTGGTCCGCTTTAAGTAAAACAAATGTATTTTATTACTCAATGACTATTTAATGGAATGCGTATTTTATAAAGTTGACCAAGAGTTATAATTTTTAATTACATATATTTCTGTAACTACTTCTGCTTAGTTGAACGAAACAAGGGTGCAATAATTAGATAATAGACTCCTAAACAAATCACAGTAGAAGCAGGCACCAGTTACTAATGCAGTCATATAAGATCCATCTGTGTAAAAATAGTCGTTCTAGGTATGGAGAGAGTGCATGGATGGTTTCCATTGCTCTCTTATAGAGGGTGCTGGAGGTCTCAATTTTAAATAAATTTTTTCTCAGCAGTTTATCATGGACCAGATGGGAGTTATGAAGGTTATTTGGAACATATTTTAATAAATAAATTATTTAGTTTTACTAAATTCACGTCCAAGTGAATAAAAATCATTGATGCGGTAACACAAGATATCTCAAGAAAGCTATAAAACTGTTTTACATTTAGGATGACACTATATTCTCGAAACAAATAATTTTGGCAATTTGAAAATAGAGTTATCGGTTATACAAGAAATGATTGAACGTAAAAACCTACTTTTATTGACACTACATGAAACAGAAACCCACTACAATAAAACTATTAAATTATTTGCATACGATATAAATAGAGGTAATTTAAAACGAATTAGTTTAATGAAAATTAAATTATTAATAATTATTAGTGATTCAAAACAAATGATTTTAAATGCAATATGAACTTTCCGTGTACAATTCCATTTTGCTGAACAATTCTATAAATTCTAAATAACTGATGAAATTCCGTTTAAAGGACTTTTTTACATTATTTTTTAATTGGGTGTTAATTAGGTGACTACACACGGGTTGAATATTGAAGTAAAGTTTGAAAGAACCAACTTATTTTGCACCTTTATCGAAGTATTTAGCGTTGGATTCTATTGTTCGGTTTAAAAAAGAGAACAATTGGACGGTAATTAAGAATGGTCTCATTTGAGACAAAGTCTGTTCGTTATTACGACTCGAGACAAATTGAATCTGGTAAAACACGATGGTCTTTCGGATTTAAATTTTTTTTAAAGGTTCTTGAGATAAACGATTATTTTGTTGTTTTTTCCACAATTTTTTACACGACAAAGTTTTCTGTTACGAAGTTAGTCATAGTCTTGAATACTTAGAGACAATTTCTATTATAGGAAAACAGTTCCAGTAATTCGATATTCACGTGAAATCATTGCAAATTTTGTTCATGTAATCGCCGACCCTGAGGACTTAAACCTATGTAATGATATTGTATTAACTGAGATAGAGTTAATTATGCGATGTGGAGTTAGTTCCTTTAGAATTAGTTGGGTATCGAGATTATTAATTCTGCTAACGTAATTTAACATCTAATGTACTGAAATTCTGAAATTCAAAGTAAGTAAAGGTTGTAGACATTTACATTTTAGAGGTTATATTTCATATCTTTTTACAGGTTGTCTTCGTTCAATAGGAGACAGAAAAGGTGGTGAAAGAATTCATCTTTATTTTGAGGCTAGTTGGGATATATTGACGGGTTGATTAATTATTCTGATCGAAATTAGGACCATCAGTTCCTTTCTTCAACTTAAATCCATCAGTCTAAACGTCTGTACAGTATTATTACAACGAATATTTACTGTAAAACCTAATCCTAAATAAATAAACGGTATCAGTTAACTGACACAAACTTTCTCCCAACTTACTGTAGTCAAAATAATATTGTTTTTAATCACTTTATTTACTACTTTTTAGAACAAAACAAAAAAATAATATTCTACCTACGGCAATCGTATAAAAAAGTTATTGTCCCAGGCGGGATTCGATCGCGCGACCTTTGAATTACTGGACGTTCTCATTACCGTTGTGCTACTCCGTGCGGCCGTTGCCTTGATGCTAGATTGACAACATAAACTTGTTTATTTTTTAACATTTCCCCATAATTATGAAACGCCGAAGTTTTGATAAAAGCGGATGGTGTCATTTTGTTTGGCATCTTAAGCACTATAAATACTGAAAATTTGATCAAAATCGTTAGAGCCGTTTTTGAGAAATTTGCATTTTTGTCGTTTTTTATGGGTTTTTAGGGGTAAATTACCCTTAAAAATTAAAAATTCCAAAAAATGAAAAAAACGCCTGGAGATATTAGGGTTTAGTACCTACATACCAAATTTCATGAAAATCGGACCAATAGTGTCCCCTCTGGTCGTGTATACATACTGACACACTGACAGACAGACACCACGTTAAAAACACTTTTTTGGGTTCAGGGAGCACCAAAACAAAAAATTCCACTAAAAATATTTTTGGGTTCAGGGAGCACCAACACAGATAATTGCACTAAACAATTTTTTGGGGTTCTGGGAGCACCAAAACAGATAATTCAACTGAAAATTCAAATTCGAACATTTTTACGAAAACAATACTTTCTCAATATACTATGTATAGGGTGGAGAAAGTAAAAAAAGAAAATAATTGAAACATTAAAAGGAAAGTCATAAATTACAAGAGATTATTTGTAAAAGGATAAATTATTGTACAGGAGATAAACAGGATAGAGTTAGAAGAAGAGTAAAAGATTGCTTCATTAAACGTCGTTATTCCGCCCGAAGGTGGTTCGTCAAGTTAAACTTAAACCATTCAAAATAAACATGTCTAGAATTATTACAGCCAATACTTAAAATAAAGGTTAAGCTTAGAAAATAAAACAAAAATACAAAAATAAAACCTTATCTATATTAGTTACGTAAGAATGTTTGCGCTGACTGAATCACTGTGGAATAAAAACTATTTTAGATTACGTACATTTAAAGGTATATTCTTATGAGCTCATAGACACACACTAAGAAATAATTTAGCAAAATTTGTATTTTAAAGCGTAACAATAGCATAGGCGTAACCAGGGGGGGGGGTTTGGGGGTTATAACCCCCCCCCCATTGAAAAAATATTTCGCACTTTGCTTACATTAAAATACGCTCTTAAGAGTAACTTGTTTTCATCACCTATGCAAATGTTAAGCTACAATAAATTATTAATAATATATTGCTGACATTATCTTTGGTCGAATTGAGCACTGGAGTTTATTTTATATACAATGCAGTAAAGTGTATGGTCTGGAACACACACGGCGTTTTCGTCCGCTACGGATTATTTGCCGTCCTCATCATACCAACAGTGGCGCGAAGGAGGGTATTAGATCATACACATTGGTCGGAAAAATAAACTATTGGTTTATTTACCGCTTACGGTAGCTGTGCAGCAGCTCGCTGCCACTACAATCGAAGAATTTCCCACCGTCTCCGCTGAAACAGTGGCGAACTTGACTAAATGCACACCTTGGTATTATCTCTGATGCACACCAACTTTCCTTATTTTAGTATTTTTTCGTAGAATACTATCTTTTAGTCGCGTGTTTAGTTGGCAAATGACGAAACCAACATTCTTAAATAAATTAAAATGTTTCTTCTAGTTCCTCAAATTAGGAAACAGCGTGTAGAATGCTCCAAAATCTTCTCTTCTTTTTGACCGAGCGAAGTGAGTTCTCCGTTTTAGTTCGACCGTTCGGCATTTCGTCTGTGTGTCTGTCTGTCCGTCTCACGATTACGGCCAAACGCCTTGACCGATTTTGATGATTTTCTGCACGAATATTCCTTATTCGTAGGCCAAACGATGTATATATATATATATATGGTTTTTTCTATTTTAACCCCTTAAATGAAATAAAAATGGCGGCCGGACCATTTCTTTCTGTGTAAGCTTTTTTTCAAAGCCAGATTGTGGCCCGTAAGTCGAATTTAAGAACTAATAACATTTTGCGAAGAATTTAATTTTCGGCAAAATTGTATTCTTGATTTTTCCCGTATCTCTAACGGTAAGCTCACAAAATGGCGGTAACTTCAAATTTGTTAAAAATCGTCGAAGGTTTTTGTATTTTAACCATGTTTTAATACGTTTATTCTAAACCAATTCAAAAGTGTTCCGTAGCTTTTTGTAGATAAAGGTTCAAAGAATTCATATATGCCAGTAAAACATGATTGAAGTAAAATTAACAAAGTTATTAGCTCACGAAACAATCATGTTCAGTAGTTCTGTATCGAAAGGAGAAAGCTCAACTTTAGGGCAACATAAAAAGTAGTAAACATTTTTTGTAATTTTTTTCATAAATGTAAAAACGTTTTGTAATTTAGTTCTAAATGGAACTGTATACAAATATTAACCAATTTCAAATTTCTTATTTTTAAAACAACAGTTTTTATGTTCCTACTACAAGACTGCTAACAAAACTAGGCATATTTTGAATAGTAATTTAGGAATATATCCTTTGCCCAAAAATGACATATTATTATAAGAAAGTGTAGAGAATAAATCAAAGAATTAAACTGAATACTTGTAAATTTCATAAAAGTATTTGACTTAGCTTTACTTGAATTACAAAATGAGATTAAACAAATGAAACCTCACGGCGATAAAGGACATACAAAAAATGACAGTTGGACAGCGTGGGAAGTGTTGGCACATGGGTTGAGATCACTATCTCGATGATTTAACATTGTTTGTTTTCAATATTTCTAATATTGGAATATGATATGGAAATGTAAATACATTGTTAAGTTTTAGTTATTTAAATATGTAAATATTTAATTCTCTGTTTTCCCTCAATAACGCGATATTAACCTAGATAAAACACAATGCCCCCAAAAAGAAAATCTTTAGCAGTTAAAGCTCAAGAAAAGAAAAAAAACGAGAACTAGAAACCCCGGAATCGCGGGAATTGCAAAATAATGTTTCACTGGCTAAACCTTCTGCTTACTTCCTTACTGGCACACTATTTTTAACCTAAGCTCAAAACCACATTTGTTAATTCAACGAGCGAGGTTTCTGTTCACAGAACTACTAGTATTAATTGATTTAATGAACCTAACTAACTATATTTTTTTGCTTCCTTTTCAATTAGCGACAAAATAACAATAAAGCGATAGTTGCTCTCTGTTCATATCAATAAAACATTAAAAGAAATAATATATTACATAACACACTTTGTGATTGATGAACTAGACACTTCAGTTTAATTAATGACACATAATTTTACCACCCTGTGTACATACTTTAAATTTTATGAGCGGAGACGGTACCTATTCCGCAGCCGACAAAAAAACGCCGTGTGTGTTCCTGGGGCCGGGGGTGGGCGGGGGGGGGCAGGGGGGGGGGGGGGGGGGGGGGGCGAGTCATGGTTGCTATTCTAAATTATTCTAAAATAGGTCTGAATCACAATTAGAAGTGGAAAAGTATACATATCTATATAATTTTAAAGTCATTTTGGAAAGCCTAAAATGTGTTATTTTGCATCTTAATTTTGTCACCCCCAACCATACGGTCGTCCTGGTTACGCCTATGAACAATAGTGATTGCTTGGTGGTTTACTAGCAGCCCTATAACAAATAAAACAGCTGTTCGGATCAAAATCTTAAAAACATATTATGTTTGTTTACAATAATTACCATATCAACAAAGTTAGCAAATTTAGAATCAATGTATTATTATTCACAACCAACAGCTTTTTTTAGGTGAGATTAACAAACAAAAAGCAAACACAAATAAAAATCTACGAAAAATACTTATTGTATTATACTAAAGTTTCAAACATTTCACAACTAAGGCCTCATTTATGCACGCGATTTGTGTCGCGCGTCATGAACTCACGCGATTTAAAGGAGCATTGAGTTAAATGGTAGCATTTATGCACGCGACATAAAATCGCGCGATTTTTCGTGTCGCGCGGTTTCTAAATCATGTCACGTTTTCCTAAGAATCGCGCGACATTTTAAATCGCGCGACTTGTCTAAGTACATTGTGGTAAATGGTACCATTTATGCAATCGTACGACTTTCTGAAGTCGCACGACTTTGCGAGCAGTGCTGCCAACAGGTCTGTCATTATTTATCTTGTCTGTTTTATTTGTCAGTCCGTGTTGACCATTGGTAAGTTTAGTGTGTGCAAGTATTTTAACCTATCTATAATGGATACATTCAGCACTGAAGAGTTAATCTTCGTTTCCTTCTTTTTTAAAAATATAAAGCAATAATAAGCGTACACCACGCACGTATTGGAATGAAGCAAAAGTGGAACATTCGGTTGGCAATACTGGAAATCGCGCGACTGGAAATCGTACGGTATTTTTAACATTTATCATTATACAATGTCGCGCGACACAAATCGCGTGCATAAATGAGGCCTAACAGTATTTTATTTTAGGTAAACCAAAAGAATTATTTAATGAATCATAAGTCAAACATCTATTATATTGTTTCCTTTATTTGGGAATATGAAAGTTTGTTTGAAAATATGATTATTGATTATTTAAATACTGATGATGAAATTAGAACGCATGCCGCAATTTAATTTATTTGAGTTTTTCGTTTTTATTTCGATCCTGTCTTCCATTAGATATGTATACTTTAATCTTCGTTTCAGTGAAAGTATCATATTCTACAATAATCTGTTTGCGTTGGCTTTGCCATGGGTCGCCAGCGGAGTTGGTGAGCGACACATACATGGGTGTAGCCCTCTGGTCTCGTATAATTATTTAAAACATACTAACTTGAGTTCCTTTAAACTGTATAGTGGTTAAATCAATTAAAATTAACTTGAGTTCCTTTAAACTGTATAGTGGTTCAATCAATTAAAATTATCAAATTTCTCTTTGCGACTGGTTACATTTATTTCACAGATTCTATAAAACTCGTCCTCGGGATTTCCAATTTATTTTTTATTACATTGTTCAAGAATTGAATTTCGTGCACAGATTGACAGAGTGACACTAAATCCTCTTTACGCTTTACAAAATAGAACCTGTCAACAGAATTAGTGTACGTGTTTTACATATTTAAGCTAAGGGTTGTCAAATTTATCTTAAGTTGTATAATACATAAATACTGAATAATGAAATGGAATCGTGTTGGGGTAGCAAAATAATAAAAGGAACAAGGAGCGAAGCGACCAGGGGCGGAGTATTTACAATACTAAATAATGTAATAAACAAATTATGAAGAAACCGAATAAAGGAAATATTTAAAATACAAAATAGTATTTTAATGAATAAAGAGATAATATGTTTATAATAACTAAATAAAATATGTTGCTTTACAGTTTAAGACCAGCAAATATATTGAACACCTACACTGAATAAATAAATTTGTTTTAATGAATACATTTAATGAATACATTTAATGAATAGTGTGTGTGAGTGTTATTTTAACAACCCTGTCATGATCAACTTCCACAAATTAAAAGCAGCATATTTAAAAACTATCTAATAAATGGTGTTAAATATAGGAATTAAGGGTCGTTTTTTAAATTAGTTTTGGACTTGTGAGAATAATGGAATTTTGTGGGATATAACTAAACTTTGGAAATAAGAACTAAATGTTTAAAACATTGACAATGTTTTAATGCCCCGATTTCATCCAGTTTATATTTGATTCTTATCCTCAGCCTTTTCATAGTTACAGAGTATAACTAGAAGTTTGTTGCATTAGATAAATTAAACAAAGGCGTCTTTGCAATTTTAAAGATTTCAGAAATCTGAATTAACCTTCATATAACTTTATTATAAACAAGTTAACATGCCAGGGATGCAGTACTTACATTTTATTTAGATTTTATGAAAAATATTGCTGTCTAGATTGCTAAACAGAAAAACAATTGTTTAGACCTATAATAAAGACTTAAAAATAAGACATTTATAACAGTTTGAAGAAACCTAACGATATAAACACCCGCTAAGCTAAGCAACAAATGCAGTCAAAGCGAACTTACTCGTAAATAAAACTGACACCATCAAACGCCATCTTGAGTGGATGGTCTTATTTCGAGGTTAGCTTTTATAGAGATAAGTGATAATATGGTCCCCGACGTCGGCTGGATCGTATATTAATTTTTTATTATGTTGTAAAACTTTTACTTGAGAATAAGGTCACGAAATTCCATCGTCATAAGTTGTAAGAAGAGCAGTCGTAAAAACACCTTCAAGTAATGTGTCTTGTAACTTTTAAACGTTTAAATTTATTATTATTGTTCACGTGAAAGAATAATGAGTTACCTTTAATAAACAAGCTAGCTTGTCTTTTACTGTAGACTATAGTAACAGTGCATGGTTATTACACGTTTTATAAAATAGTTGTAGGTCACAATATTTAAAACAGATTTAATGGCCTCTCTCTGGTTTTGTACGGAATTACCCAAATATCCTGGAATAACTTAAGTTTGCAATGATCAGTCTTACAAAGCACCTAAGTATTGGTCGCTAAGTTATTTGTAGCTTAATTTAAATATAACAAATTATGTTCCCAACGCAACGGCGAATATATCATATGTATTACTATAAAATACTT
>JAGFPH010000035.1:1317151-1352708 GCA_018207615.1 Philaenus spumarius
GCTATATTTAAACTTTGTAAACATCAAATTAAAAAGAAAATTATTATTTATTTATATTAAATATGTTATTTATATTTTTTTATTACACTTATTGATAACTATTGAAGTCATAAGAAATCGATTAATGTTATAAGTGAGTCGAAATTATTGTTTAATTTCTAATAAATAGTCGAACTTACAAGTTATTAGTGTTTGTTTCCATCTTTAGAACAACACATTTTCTATAAAAATGTAATTGTAAAAAAAATAACTAAAGAACTTTATATTTTACATATGTGTTCCTCTTTAGAACCCTAAATAATGCAATTATAAAACCAATAGGGAATATGTCTTACACTTTATAAACGCCGCAACATTCAAACGTCTGTAATACACAATTCTTTCCAATTATTGAGTTCTTTCCCTTCAGATAATCATTGTAATTTCACTCTCTAAGGGTGGTTAAGATTAGGGCAACTAATTGAGCAAGCACAGTATCAGGTTTTGCCCAAAGAAGACACTCCCCTCGTCTTACCTGACAATTTATTGTGTCCCAGAAGAGTTCGATGATAAAGAGGATCTCCGTGACTGCATAAACATAAATTTATCTCACTAAACTCAATTACTAAACTTCTTACGTCTTTGGGGTCCTCAGAGTATGTGCTGCGGCGACTTTTCATAAAGTAAGATTGGTTTTAATATAGTAATTTATATTTATTGTGGACAGAAATACAATTTATTTTGAGCTTATTATAATGTTTTCTCGAACAAATTCAGATGGAAAACTTAAAATACTCTGAATTAGGGATAGGTAAAACTACAAAATAAATAATAAAAATCACTTTAAATGGGATTTTTTTAGAGAATGGGTAAGTTTGTTCTAACAATTTTAAGTAAATCAACCCTATTTTACAAACACCTGTATCTAAGTGTCAAATTTATGAGTTGAGAATTTACATTTGACCACACTAATTGTGAAAACCATTACTTAAACTATAGGTCCGCTCTATATATTTAGAAACTGTATACATATTTTATTTTTAACGTCCTCACTTAATGTTGGTATGACTAATAAAGCAATTACAATGTTTCAATAAATGTTTAAGGCTTATACAACACGTAAACATTTTCAGATTTGTGTTTACTCCATAATTTTAAGTTAACAACTAACAGGTCTTGCGTGAGTGGTAAGTATCGTGGTCAATGTGACGGTAACAGCGGCGGTTTTCTTTTGGTTGGATGAAATGCATTTACTCAGACCTCTCTCCTGAGAGGTACTGTGGGACTCGCATCTCACTTGCATGGGAGTACGAATCACTACCCACTAAAGAATCCTCCCTCTTCCCCACGGACATGCATTCCCCACGGTAGCAGCATCTACGGAACTCCCTAATGGCTGCAGTTTGGGTACTTTACTGAATGCGACTATAATTGTTAGAGGGAAGCCAGCTTAAGAATCCGCCGAAGCAACGTTCGCTGAAACAGAAATCACGGTGTTAGTACATTATGATTGAGTGCGCCTCTCGTAGACGAAGTTCCCTGCAGCGCCGTAACTTAGGAGCACTTAACCGAGCAAAGCTGAATAAAATTCTGCTCTACCAAACTCACACACCTAATCAATCAGGCTAATCAATTGGCCTTTAATCAATTCATTTATACACGGATTTAAACCCTCAATAATACCAATTTCAAAATAGCTTCTGTTTCTTTTGTTGTATTTGTAATTGGTCAGGTATGTTGTGTTTTTACTAACAAGCCTTTACTTTGTTATAAACAAAGTGCATGAATATTAAGGGAGTCAGGCCAGTAATATCTCTACAATATCAAATTTTACATTTTCTTTTTCTCAGCAACCCCAATAGACAGAGATCTGAAATTTTGACCACATATTCGTCAATATGTCCATAAACTTTAGACATGATTTGTTTATTTATATGTTTAAAAAAAAGTTTTTTACTTAAAAAAAATTTTTTATATGTTATTTTGTTTAGTGCTTTTTTATCGTATTAACTTTATATTTATAAAACTAATTTTTTTATAAAAAGAGCCCATATCTGAAGTTGTAGGACATACAGAAGAAAATGTGGTAAAAATTACATGTCTCTATATATTATAGTTGCAGAGAAAAAGGTACATGCAGTTGAAAAATTCCATCTTTCGGGAAAACGCAAGTAAAGTTAGCCGACCTTGTCGTTAGGCCTATGTTCCGCTCCATACTGTGTGATAGGTTACGCCGCAATCTCAGCATACTGGTACTGATATTATTTCAAAATGAATTTATCTATAACCAAGTACTCACTGGCTTCAGACTCATACGTACTGTATATATTTTCATTTGGGATAAGGTTTTGCCTGAACATCTTTTACGACCAGACTATTCAGGTGGTGGCGTACATTTAGAATCATCGGACTCTAGTAGAATGATGAACTGGTTGTCATTTCTTGAACAATTTTATTGAACTAGGCATTATTTTATTTTAAACATGATTTTTTTTTAGCTTCCAAGAATGCAATTATTATAATAATGGGTAATTAATTACCTTATTTCAATCGTCGAGCACTCTAAAATAAATCCTTTTTGGATTACCGGTTTTGGTGGTTCAAGCCACCATCATCAGATAAACCTAAAAAAAAACATTCATTCCACTATTGTGGAACACTTCGTAACAACCTATGCACAATTAACATAAAACATTAAAAAACACAAACACTTGAACAAATTTAAATACATACAATGTCTGAAAAATCAACTTTACATATCACATGAGGGCTCCGATACACATGTCATTTCATTGAGGGCAGTTGTACATATGCCCATTATTGATGTTGCAAATATACAATTATTTTGGAATTAACTATAGAACATGATGATATTACAACTAATTCACTAATCTGCATCCATAAAATGTTATTCTTTAAATAGTCATTTTTTATTTAACAAAAAGATATTTTTCACTTTAACTTCTTGTAGTTTGAATACAAATTAAATTAGAAAGAAATTTCAAATATAAAAAAGTTTACTGTTTAATAGAAACAAAAACAAAAAAAAAAACATAGGTTTTTTTACCTATGTACAGTTATATCGAACACAAACAAAGGTATGTATGATTCATAAAAACTAATATCAAGTACAGAATCATTACAACAGACAACTGGGCAGCACACGGCGTTTGGATTTCTTTTTGGCCAGTATACAAACCAACTAAAACCCGACTATCGATTATTTTACCACAGATTTGTAAGATATAATCTAAAGTATCGATCAACAACTAATTAATGCGTCGTACTTCACAAACGTTCAAATGAATCGTAATTTACCACTCCTATCAGTTCTAATGCTAAAACCTCATGGGTTAATTTTAGTAAACATTTTAAATCTGTTGGACATGATCAGCTGTTGTACGTTTTGATCAGGTTTTTCGTTGGCAACAGATATTTGGTGTGTTTAATAAAGCAACATAACATTTTAAAACAATTAGCCTACTGTTGCGTACTATCCGTGATATTCAAATGAGGGAAACGACGATTTAGATAATTAATAAATTAGTTATACCTCCTACCAAATTTTACTTTTTATGCATTACAGTTTTTAAAATCTAGAAAACTGTAAAAAGCTTAGAGGGACTGCACACATAATTACTTCATGATTTTAGGTATAATATTTGGTTTTTTATTATTGATTATTCAATAATGCTGGACGGGTTCGCCGCTTCATAAACACAAATTTACTTTTACATGCTTTTAACGCATAAAGGTATTACACTAAAAACCATTTAAATTTCATTTTCCCTATTAAATTTTAGAAATCTACAAAGCCTTAGGCTAAATACCTTATAAGGAAACCTAAACATAAATAATTATGTATATACTGAAAATAATGTACACTTTCCAAATAAATATTTGTGATACACATTTTATTTCCATATAGATTTTGTTAAAATGTGCTGAAGGCATTTTAGTTTTAAATACATTTTGCTGTTTATACAAAAATAATTAAAACGACGATAAATACTGCAAGTAAATTGTTGTACCGAACACGCTAACACAGGTTCTAGGTCAGATTCGTAGCTGGCTTGCCGTGGGCGGGTACGCGAACCACTTATGCAGATCGCCTCGACTCGGTTTAACTACAGGCTATCGTGAAGTATCGTTTGGTCAATATTTCGGGTTCTCGTTTTAATCTAGATTGATACAAATCAGTTGTCAACAGTTCAGCTACTGAATGAATTAACGGTTTGTCGGTGAAATGTTGGTAGTTCAGTCATGGAACTTGTTGATAACGGTAGTAGCTCGTGTCTGAGACATTAAAGTCAAACAGGGTGCCACATTTAATTTCGTTTATTTTACTACTGTTTGATGTTAGATAACTTATTGTTTCCTGTATTTTCTTATATAAAATGTATAAATGGGGTTGTGTACTTGTACTGTACGCCCTTTAAAAATTATTCGTATTTGATGTAATTAAATAAATACTATTTAGTGTAGAAATATTATTATTTTTAATAAATTATATATTAAAATTTCATGCAAAAAAGACATCATCATTAGGCTGTATCGTTGCTAACTATATGTACTAAGCCTAGGTTGCGACAGAAATCAACATTAAAAAAAATTAAACAAATTTAAACAACAGTTTATGAAATATTATGCTAGGAAGAGGTTAAACAAATGTAACACATGAGTTTTGCTACTAAAATATTTGATTAGTCTATCTTAGGCATATTATAACAATGTAAAACAATGTTTAGCTGTGGGGAAAAAGAAAATGTATCTATCTTGCTATAATAATAATATAACAAGAAATAGAAGTGTTTGTCCGTCTTTGTGTGTGCGTTCTATGTGCGATGAACAGCCACGTAAACAGTCACGTAAAGATCTGAAATTTGTTTAAATTAATAAAAAGAAGTGAGTCGAAATGGACCCTGAAGCCGAATTTAAAAAATGTTTGTTTTCTTAACGTGGTATGAAGGAAAAACGTGTTCTTTAAATCCTCTCTTTAAAGCAATCTATACTTTGTGCATTAAGTACACATATTTTAAAAATAAACATATCACTAATGAATTATATTCTTTTTAAGTTAAGGAAATTTGTTTTAAAATATAAACCCCTAACTAATTAAATCTGTACTGTGCCCAATAAGTAAAAACATAATATAGAAACCTCTCACTAATGCAATTTATGCTTTGTGCATAAAGTAATAACGCATGTAGTAATAATGGTTTTTAAGAAATTAAAAAAAAAATTCTAAATACTGCAAAACTATGTGCAAAATAAATCACCTTGTTTTACTGGTCCTCACCAACATGTATAATTTATTTAAGCCGAGGTTAATATTCAATATTTGACGCATAAATAAGCTGTTATTTACATTATTTTGGAAATTTTTCTCTGGACAGTTGATAGTTCACTTGGTGCAACACATCGTTATATTTATTACGATCTAACCCATAAACGAATTACTTAACTATGGTAATAATGCAAAAACATACTATTGTGATAAGACGTTAGAACTAAAGTAAAATGTGGTTGAGTTGAAAGAATATGACTACTTAAATATTTTTTGTGTTTCAATTATTGTGGAACTACAATGTTTAAGTAAAACGACTAATACAAGTGTATAGTTCGTCATAGTACAGTTAGATAGAAATGCATTGTAATACTATGCAGTGAAATACGATGTACGTCATAATGCGCAGAACCCTTCAAATCCTCAAAAACTACATTTCTTATTTTAATGAAATCCGTACTTATGTGTTGAACATTGCCTTCTGTGTAATATAGGCTATGCTTGTTATTAAAAAACTGAGCAGTGGTTGTGAAAAAGCCTTAAGCAAATATTCTTGTTTCTACATGACTATATTAAAAAAACACTAGCTGACCCGTGCGAATATTTCGCAAGTTCGGAGTAGGCGTACATTTACCTGATTTAACACGTTGATTTTCCTGTTAATTAAGTTTATTTGTTTACATTGGTTTATAAATAACAGTTTCCCTATACAATCTTAAAGTGTAAACAATCTAACTAACAGCTGACATGCTAGTTAAACAGATGGTTAATAGATGGCGCCTTTCATTAGGAACATACAAAGTATAATATACAAGTTTTTAATCAATTTTTGTTATCAAAACATGAATTTTAAGCTGTTTGTCTATTTTTCCGGTGTAACGGTTAAGGAAAGCTTTAAAATGATGCCTTATTTATGTAATTTGATGATGTATTAAGGAAGTTATGGCGTACCGACAAAAAAATGGTCTTGAGAAATAATATATGCGATAGTAAGATTTTGATTTTTTTATCCGTGATTTCAAATAAAATCTATCAATCCGATTTTTATAAAAATAATACTAATGGTTTACGTACTGACTGATTGTTACGTAAGTTTCAACTAATGCTGACTTTTTTTATAAAGAAATTCCTGCCATTCACAAAACAACTTTGCTTCAGGATCTAGGTCACCGGCCCCCACCACACTAACTCGATTTAAATGCCTTTATTGTAATCAATCGTAATTTCCGTAAACGTATCAGAGTATCCAATAATCACTTTGCATTTGCTTCGCCGTGAGCCTAAATGGAGGGTTAGTGAATGAAGCGTATTAATAACGCAATGTTATTTCTTGCTAATATTGTGTGTTATAAGAAGATTTGTAGATTGACTATAAATCAGAACACAATAGAGGAATTATAAAATAATGTATAAATATGTTGAAAGTTGTGCAGTTGCAGGACGAAACATCCCCATATCGACTATGCCTATGCAGTCCACGGATCTGTCATTAATATTTTTAAAGATAGACTGCTGCAGAGTCTGGAAGTTTGGAGATCATCTAAAATAAGAATTGTTCTTAGGAAAGATTTAAAATATTACATAAAGAGATATTCAATTAAAAACTGGGCCACTTTGAGTTCAACAACTTTTAAATAGAAAATCGTAGTAATGAAATAATGTAGTTTTATACGCATTGTACTGTACATTACATTTTAGTTTTAAGCCAAATACGTCTAGCTTGCAATACAAATAACACCGCCGTTTATAAGAAAGTAATTGCATTCGAGAGATTTCGTAGTCACTTTTGAATGTGTTACTAATGGAATAGTATTATTATACCGTAAAACAATTATACGGTTAAAACAAAGGACAGTAAACATCAAGGAAAAGCATTTTTTTACACAGTCGAAGCATTTTACGACAACTGTACGAAGTAGCTAAAATATGTGATAGTGCGTAACAATATGAAGTCTTAATAAATATTCGTTCTTCCAACAGATTTTATCTCGCTTAGCACATGTGACTTAAGCTCTTAGGAATAAGTAAAGAGATGTTTCATAAATGTATTAAATATTATATTCCTTAAAACTGTACATAAATTATTTCTAAAATTTCAGATATTTACATTACATTTGTAATTTTTATTGAATTTTATGATAAAGTTTTGGAAATTATTTTATATTCACTCAGAAAAAATCAGTAAAGAAAACTTGGTGTACAGTTTTCTCCATATTTGAATTAGGACTTATTTTCTTTATGGAAAATTAACATAATAATCTACATTCGTTTCTCGTTTCATATTTTTGATCACGCAAGCGTAGATCAGGTTGATTCACATGGTTTTGATTTGCTTTCCTATTTTTCATGTAAACAGAAATTGTAGATGTCACAGGGGTTTCTATCATACGTGTAATGTGCTTTTAATAATCGTTGAGTTTCAGATTTTATAATTACTAACAGTTTGGTTTGAATTGATTATTATTTACTAAGTCTTGGTAGTAATAGTATTTGATAAATTATCCCTGACAAGCTCTTGCAGTAACTTCTTGCTATAACCATCTATCACTATTTCTTCAGGTGATTAACTAAGCTGCTTGCAACGAAGAATACCAGCTTTCAAAATTCTCCGTTGTTATTTGTGACTGTAGAGTAGACGATAATCTGTCATGGATGAGGATTTAAAAAACCTCAATAAATTTAAAAAGCCACTCTGTCTTTCTGAAGACAATAGACGTGAAATATTTTGTGTTTTTTATTTAGTAACTTTTATCCCCCCAAACCCCCTACAGTTTAAAATTTTTTGAAAACCTTTCTTAGCGAGCACCTAGGGCCCTAGAGGAAGCTACATACCAAATTTCATTCCAATCCGTTGAGTAGTTTTTGAGAAATCGTGATGAGTCAGTGAGTGGTATTTGGCATTTATATACATATAGATTTTCTAATACCTAAAACAATATCTGCTTTTATTAGCGCGTTTCCATCGAAAAGATGAGCTATTGCAGTAACTCTTTTGGAGAACTCCAAGGTAGGAAGTTGTAACTTACCACCGATCACGGTCCTCAGAACATGTTTCGGGGTGTCATTAAAAATTGTATATTTGTGTTCACACCCCAAAGGCCGCATTTGAAGTCCTATTCGGTCCAAATTTGCAAACAACGTAGGCAATAAGACAAGTCGGTTGTCCATGTCGCTCGGATGAGTTTGTTTTGAAAAAATCCAACAACCGGAAGAACGTTTTATTACTCGAATTTTTTTACATTTTTCGTATTAGAATACAACATTTTTGGAGTTTTATTTAAAAAAAATTAATTTTGAATATTATTTTTCACATTTTGTTTTTTACCCGATCTTGTAGCTCGCTAGATTCCCTCCAAATCGATCAATACGTATAATACCATAAAGTTACCCTGTTCCAAATCCACGTGGGGATATCTTCTGATCCAAGTCCAATAGCCGACAGAGCGAAGCGAAGCAGTCCATAACCCGATGCCACTACGAGTGGAACGAAGGATCGCGTGAGTCAAACCTGTAGGCTTCTATTAATATATTTCGTACACAAAGACAGCCATTCAGCGCCTTCGTGAATAGATCAATTTCCCAAATACTGTTAAACCCTAAAACTTATAAACTTAATTTAGAAATTTCGCTCAACTCCCATCAGCGGTTCAGCTTCGTGGTCAAATTATTATATTTTATATGTTGTTTCTTAGCGACTTAGTTTATAAGCCTATTTATTCTACAGTTATTATAATACAGGCGGGGGAGCAGTGCATAGCTGAAGTACACCTAAAGCTACTAACAAAGTTCGAACTACTCCACTGTGTTTGGAGGTTCCAACAGAGCCATGGCACCTGAGACTTTAATCTCTCAGATAATTTTGCTTTTTAAACATAGCCTACAGTGAAGAGTTTTTTTTTTTTGCGAATTTCCATAGGAAAGATGCGCTATTGCAGGGAATCTTATGGCAAAATTTAAGGTCGGGTGTAGTCAATGAGCACCAATCACAGTCCCAAGTACGCGTTTTTCGGTGTAATTAGCAATAGTATATGTATATTTGTCTTCGCACTCTAATGGCCACATTTTACTTCTGATTTGGTTCAAATTTGGTACGCATGTTGGGTTTCTGCGTAGCTCGGACCGGTTGGTTTGCAAAAATAAATCCAACATTCATGTTTTCTTACCTTAAGTAAAATTTGTTAGATTGCTCTTACTAGAATGAAACATGTTTTACTCCTATATACAAAATACGGAAAGAAGCAGGACTTGAGCCTTGGCTGGAGGGTGAGGTGCAAACGAATTCTACTAATATATTTCGTACACAGAGGCAGCAATTCAGCCCCTTCGAGAGTAGACCAAATAATTTGTTAAAACCTTAAGACATGTAAACTTAATTTTAAAAATTCTCTTAACTCATGCTCCGTGATCCAATTATTATTTAGTTGTAACAATTATAAAGCATTTCTTTTACAAGTGTTGTTCTTCATTTTCTATATATTTTACTAATACACATTTATTTACGAAATCATTCACTGGAACAGTTAATAAAATAAATTTCTGTGATATTGTAGTGTTTGTACTTGAAACTCGGTTTAAGAACTTCAATAATAGGTCCTTAGTTAAATCCTCGAATTTTAAATTTTTGAAGTTGAATACAAAACATTAAAAAAATTGTTTTCTCAGGTTCTCTTTAAACACCTTAAAAGTGGTTCACATTTTTACGTCACTATTTACGTTCTCAATATGACGTCAATTTAACTTATTACAACAAATTTTCACTTTATCATTAGTTGCCAAGTTTTTTGAATTCCAATCACTTACCGCCCAGCCTCTTGATTAGCATCTGCAAATAAATCGCGGACATATTCGCGTGTAATATTCGCAGAAAAGTGTAAACGAAACACCTTCGCAGATGTTCAAGACGTGGTAGTAGGCACGGAACTTCGACTGATGATAGTTATCTCGCAAACACGCAAAGATCTTCACAGCAACGGTGTCATTCACCCGCGCGCGCGTGTGTGTGGGTGCGTTGTTTGTTATAGAACGAGCGAAAACAATAAAATAACTAATACTGCTAATTAAAATTATTAAATGTTGGCGTTTTACGTACTTGCACGCAAAACTATTAAATTACACTGTTTAAGTTTTATCGGCATGGACTTACTGATTGCAGGTTTAACTTTTTTTATAATAGTATTGTTATTTTATCTTTGCAAATGTAGCTAGTTTTGATAAACCTGTTGCGTGAGTTGTTTTAATGTTTGCCTTTTGTCCGTTCAGTAGTTGTTTTGATAATAATTTAAAAAAATGTTATCTCGAATTTTATTGTTAATGGTTCAAATAAACATTATGATAATCTATTATTTTTACTTCTTCATTACGTTGCCCAAAATATTTAAATTACATTTACAAAAATAAATTTTTGAAGACGAAGTTAACGACTGCAGAATATATTACTATTTTTTATAAGTTTAGTGAAGCTGAACAAATACTTCTTATAGTAAACTAAACTTCTCCGTTAACAAATTTGAGCAGTTTTGTCTTTATTTATTCGAAAATGACCAGTTTAAAAGGTAAATTTAATTTATGCTTTCCAGGTTTGAAAAAATTAATTGTATACACACTTGTAGTCTACGAGTTTCTTTTGGCCTAGTGTTTGGTATAGTCTGCAATAATACCAGCGCCAAACAATTAGTTCCATTCGGCTAAAGTAGGCCTATCTGCTGTTTTAAACCTTTCTTAAAATTTTGAAGGAAAACTGACGTAATTTGCTGCAAGTTGTTCATGGGCATACATGAATTTGTTGATGACGGAAATAGTGAATTATAGATTTTTTTAAAAGATCTACGAGTAATTTATAAGATTTTTATTAGAACTTTCGAAAAACTCGGTACCGTTGTTGTTATCTACTGGCAATTTAGCGGATTTGGCGTTTGGCGTTTGCGTTTGGGGAAAACTAACAATAATTCGTCAACTCAGCTGAAACGCTGGCGTAAATTAAGTTTATATGTTTTATTATTTCAACTATTTGGGAAATTGTTCTACTCACGAAGGAGCTGAATAAGTGCATGCGTGTATGAAATATATCATTAGAAATTGTTTACATTATCCTTGAGCCCCAGCTCACACGTTGCTTCGTTCCGCTCGCAGCGTTTGCAACTCAATCTCGTGGCCTCGCGTTATGGACTGCACTTTGCTAGTTTGCACCTTGGCATTTTGCTTCGCTCGCAGCAGACAAGCTTAGTTTACGAGTTTGCATCCCGGCTGTCGACCTCGGACCAGAAGCTGGTCCCACAGTATAATCCTCCATGTGAATTTGAACCGGTAACGTTTATTTGAGGTAGATTCCCTGAACATTTAACAAAGTATATAAAATATATTACCTATAAAATATTAAATTTGTTTTATATGCCGATATGCATGTTCTACAGTGTATAAAATTGAAAGATGTATTTCCAAGTACGCTTACTTTATGTTAGTGATAGTAACTACGAATATTTTTAATTTTAAAAAACTTTCGTTAATTAAAACAACTTTTATGAGATTTTTTTTTAAACTGTATTTTACTTAAACTTTACTTTTGATCAGTTAGAGTAATGGAGACTGGTAGCAGCGAGCGCTCGATAACTAGGATCGAACTATTGTTGGATATTCCATATCCACAGACTTAGACGACGCGTTAACCAGGTAAACGAAGACAATCCGTTCTTGGAATATTGAATGACTAATGCTATAAGATAAACGGAACTATAGAGACTTACTATCATACCGCATGCATCCTGATACTTTAGAAGGTGAGAGGCATTTAGAAAGTATCTAACAATGGCAATAGAGTATTAGTCTTACATAGATTATCCGTATTTAGATTGATTTATGAATGGATCTGTGGGAAGTATCTACGCTGCAAACACAATAGTACATGGATTCATTAAACAAACAACCATCAATCTTAAAAAAGAGGTGTATCCTATGGCGGGTTCAGTGTTAACTTTGTGAAAGTATAGGTCGGGGTATACATTCTGACGCTATGTATTATACATATGAAGAGTAAGCATGTGTGTATGCAAAAAAATAAACTTAAACATTACTTTTAAGTTTCGATTAAATATTTACTTGTGCGTTTAGGATTATCATCTTCTAGGTGGTAGACGTTTTCTTGCTATTTTTTAAAAAGTTTGAGCTATTAAAAAACTACAATAAAGAAAGTTTGTAGCCTGGTTCGCTTGGGTAAAATATGTGAAAAACATGTTATCAAAGAAAGAATTTAGGTTCTAGGGTCATATCATATTTTGCAGTTTTCTTGACCAAAGTAATTGGTGACTGACATCAAGCAAAGATGGTCAAACATTACCAAGGCACTGAAGAGTTGACCTGGAAAGCTGCATTGTAAAATAAAAACCAATGAAGAAACAGATAAGCTGACCAGGGTGCCAGGGTAGGATCATCCGATCCCATTGAGAGCCTAGAAAAGTATATCCTAAATAAAACAGATTTTTGAGTAAACTGGCGAAACAGTGGTAGAGGTGAGAATGTGATTCAAGAGACACTATGGACATTTTAGGTTTTCCTGGTTTCCTGGTAATGATCGGAATGGCTTGAAAAAATTAAAGATAATCACCATAGTTATTAGAAAACACTATACTTCTATCATTGATGGATTCAAAAGTAGGCTACTCAGATTTTAAAATTTTAATTCTAAAGTGATTTAAAAAAGTCAACATAATAGATCAGTTCTTAATTGAAAGTACATAATTACTAAAGTGATTAGCAAAAGTAATTGAGATAATCTGATTGGACGATGGAAATTTCTTCTACAAAGTGTATAGTTCGATCACGAAGCTGAACCGCTGGTGTGAGTTGAATGAATTTTCTAATTTATGTTTACATATTTTAGAGTTTCAACTAACTTCTTGGTAAATTGGTCTACTCAGGACCAATGAATAGCTACCTACGTGTAGGAGAATTTGCACCTCTGCATCCATCCTCGGTACAAGCGATGCTTCTTTCCGCTTGCAGAGTTTGCAACTCGACCTTGCGACCTCGGATTATAGACTGCTTCACTTCCTTCGCAGCGGACAAACTCTCTTTTTATGGCACTTTTATTATAGTCGGGGGAACAAGATGGGTGAGTAAAAAAACAAAATGTGAAAAGTAATATGATATATTTATTTCTTCAGATACATCCCCAAAAAAGCTTAATTCTAGACCAAAAAATCTGTAAAAAATTACTTCCAGTCAAAAAAAGTGCTTCCGGTTTTTGGATTTTATGTCTAACCAAGTGACTTAGAAAACCAACATGGTGACCAATTCTAACGTAAAATGCGGCCATTAGAACGCAAACACATATTTATATAACATTTGTAATGACACTCAAAAACGTGGACTATGATCGGTGCTCATTGACGTCTTTAGGTCTCACAATAAGGAGTTACTACAATAGACCTTTTACTGCATTTTTCCTTTTGAAATTCGCTCTTAAAGAGGCGGAGATGGGGAAGAATCATCCAATCCTTTTTGGGCCTGAAACTGCAATCCTAGTTTTATGGAAGGAATATTTTTTTGGAGGAAACTGTAGGCACTCGAAGATTTGCCTGTAGAGACAATGTGCATACATGAAAAGATGGCGTACAGGGCTATAAAATAAGGTTGTTAGGATATTAATAGTTATTTTGACAGACCATTTGCTACCAAGGGTAAGAAAGACCACAATAGTGGTAAGAATGCAGATTTGTGGTTCTGTGGGTACAGTTCTGGGTAGAAAGTGTCCGTTGGCTAATTACAAGAACATACTTCCATTCTGGAGCAAAATAGAATAGAAAAATAGTTTCATTTAATAATTTGACTTAAAGTTCTTCGAAAAGTATAGCAGGGATTTTGCTAATTGAAGAGAGAATAAAATGTATAAGTAAAATTAGATTTGTTTCGGATTACGAATAGGAAGGTCGTGTGGAAGCAACCGTGTGCTATATGAAGGATGTTTGCAAGGATGTAATTAAATTGGTAATATAAGTCAAACAGTATTCGGTCTTGGTGCATTTTATTAGTCATTAATTAAAAGGAACTAATCAATAATAGCGCTTCTTCCTCCACGTTACACATTATATTAGTTGAAGTCTAAACTAAAATGTAGTACATTCTGTAATTTTTTTTTATCATATCATAGAATCTATTATTTATTAATTGTAAAACTTAAAACGAAATCTGCTAAAAACAAATATTCTCGTTTATAAATATTTACAGACTCAATAATTAACTAGTTTTGACTCAACAAAATTAAAATGTTGTTATTTTGGTTTTGAACACAAACATATACGTTAAATTCACTGTTCACATTTTGTCTTGCCTTAGTGAGATCTTCCTAAAGTGTTGTAATATCCCAGTTGTTTCCTAGAAAGAGAACTAAGATAAAATTATGATTTTAGTTTTTAGATGGTAACTCAGTTACCTTTTGAGCTACGAAAAAATAGATAGTTATGTTTGTCTTTATTAAAAAATTAACGTTTTGTTTCCTAGCTTTTTTTTAAGTTTGATTTTTTAGAGATATTAGAAATTGTTAATGGCCGCCATTTTAGAAGTATAAGCTACAAAAGAACGTTCTGTGTTTTTTACAAGGGAAAAGGTTACGAAATAAATATGGACACCAAATTTGAAGTCAATATTTTTCTATTTTCAAGATATTAAAAGTGTTTAATAAAAAAAAAAAATAATAATAAAAATTGGTGGATGATTTTTAAACTAAGCATTTCCGGACCTAAGTTTGTCGAAACTTGTCTTCTTATAACATACAGAAAGCCTTGTGAAATTTGAGACAGTATTATCTAGACACGATGTACAATATTTGCCAGTGTTTACTTAAAAATAAAAATATCTACAAAAAGACAAATTACTAAAATACCAGAATCTCGAAGATAAATAGTAGAAGGAAAAAAAAACAAGAACAAGTTTTTTAGAAAACGACAAAAAATCAGTAAAAAACGGAAAAGTAAAATATTGAAATAAACAACAAACACAGTGTTCAATTAATTGTGTATGAACGTATTTAGTATTTTGTCTCAAAATTTAAAATTTAAAAACTAAATACCAAAATATTAATTTCATTTTAATGAAAAGCAAGTGTTAGAGTTACACACACACATTCACCGAAAAGGGCAGGAGAGTAAAAAAAAAAAAAAAATACAGGAGAATTATATAAAATAGTGATAAGAAAATAATTATGTCAAGAACAGGATTGGTAATAAACATCATCAGAAACAAAATTATAGACATTTTATTAAAGATAAATGAGAAAGCAAGTGCAGCAAATACATACAAGGAAAATCCTTTAAATCGGAGAATAGGAATAATGTTAACAGAAAAAGAGCAAAAAAAAAAAAAAAAAAAAAAGAACGGAGGTATAACAAAAAAAGAAAAAAAAAAAAAAAAAAAAAAGCACGGACGTATAACGCAAAAAGTACAAAATTAGGAAGTGGAATGACAAAAAGTCTATAGTTAACTGAACAGTATAATAAGATAGGAACAACAAAAATAATGGAAATAAAAGCATAAAAGCTATAAAAACAATAAAAGTTCTTAACTCGTTTAGATGAAACGACTCAATTGTTGTTAGCAATAATCGATGTTTTAACTTACATGCAATCTTCTTATTTTGTTAAATTAACAAAAGTAATAAGAAGTAAGCAGTGTTCTAGTTAGTTAAACAGAGTCTAGTGTTGATAGCTGTGTATCAGGTGAAGTTGTCATGTCTCGAAGTACTTGAGGTTACATTGTATGACGTGTTATACGATCGTTCATACCCCATCCTTCTTCTCCCTCTTCCTATTTACCGGGTAAACAATGCTTAAGTATTATTTATGGTCGACGTAGTCCGGGTGGAGTCGATATTTAGAAGATCGCTTTTTATGACTTAACTTTTCCCGAGTAACTTTCAAACTTAGACAATACAAGAATTACAATTTATTGGTCCGGAATTTCTTCGTCGTTACTTTATTTGGTTTTCGCAATTTCATTCGCATGCTAATGTTTAGTTTATTATAGACAAGCGAATGTATTGAGATTTGCTTTTAACTGAAGTAGCGTGCTTTGTGTTATTAATCGATTGTTAAAAAAAATAAACACAAATACAAATATTTAAATAATTAGATAACGCAGCTGAAACTCTGACGTGAGTTGAGCGAATTTCCAAAATTAAGTTTATATATTATATTTTATTGTTTCAACTAAGTATTTGGGAAATTAGTGTACTCATAAAAGCACTGAATATATTAGAAGAATTAGTTTGCACCTCAGCCACATGCCCCACTCTTGCGTGGCTTCGTTCCGCTCGCAAAGGACCAAATCGTTTTGTACGGTACTTTTATGTAATATTTCATGCATTTTACATTTTGATCGATTTTAGGGGGACAGACCGGCTATAAGGTCGTGAGAAAAAAATAATGTTCAAAATAGTCTAATATATTTATTAGTTTAGATAAACCCCAAAAATGTTTCTTTCTATTTCAAAAAAATCTAAAAAAAATCATTTCCAGTCAAAAAACGTGATTCTGGTCTTTGGATTGTTTTGGCTAACGAACTCGTCCGAGTCACTTAGAAAATCAACGTATGTAGGCCTATCAACCAAATTTGGATCCAATCGGACGTAAAATCCGACTGTTAGAGGGCGAACACATACGTATATATACCATTCTGGGGACCATCTGTGCTCACTGACAACTCCCGACCTAATTTCTCACCCTAAGAGTCTCGACAATAGATAATCTTTCCTATAGAATAGGAAACAAGTATATAGAAATATGTTTTGTTAATTTGAATATATTGACCCTTTATTCTGATAAATTAAATCATTTAGGCGTCCGTACCGATATAATATGTATACTGTACAACAGTTTGTTTCACCCATTTATTCAAATACCAAGATTAGTTTTTACGCTATTAGAAATAAAGTAATTTTTTTTTTTAATAAAATCTTTAAAAATTTCAGATTTTTATTTTATTCCTAAACCATCTTGCTTGATTTCAACACCAAATTATATACTTTTTAAATTATTTTTCCAGTTATTAGGAAACCAATGCGCAAGTTTTCCGCGCTATTAGAAATTTATTATCAAAACATATTTTTGTTTTGCCCCATCCTAATGTATAACAGTAATTTTTATTCTAATGTAATCAATTTATATGTTGTACAAGAGTACCTGGTATGTCACTAAAACTATTTAAAAAAATTTAGTTGAAATTTAAGGAACAGTATTATCTCGATTAAAGTGCTCTTAAAAGATTTTTCTAAAAAAAAAAAAAAAAAAAACACAAATATAACCCAAGAAATACTGAACTAATTTTAAGAAGATTGACAAGGAAAATTCTAATTTTGGGAATGTATTAAACAGATTTTTGTAAAATTTAACATAAACCTTTTATAATAACGTACTTCCATGTGAGAAAATGCGCAAAAATCCAATCAGCGGTCTCTTTTTGTACATGAATAGACGTACATATTGTATTTCAATATACAATCCTACAAATAAGAAACATTTTAAATTTGTTTGTAGTGATTTACTCAGAAACTACTATGATTTTGCAATACATTTTAATAACTGATTGACAAATGCGTTTTAAAGAATCTATATTATCATTTCGAAGTATTATTTTTTTAATTAAATTTATTTTTTATTTAATACATTATTATAGTTATACATTATGTTAAAACTACCCTAAACAGCAATCGGAAAACTGTTTTTAAATTTAAAGATCAGAAATAAATTTCCAAACGTATTTGTTCATCTATTAGGGATCCCTTATAATATTAGATCCATAGTAACGTTAACACAAATTAAGAAAAGCCTTGGCCTCGGCGTCCTAACCTACGATGAGTTATTTTTTACTTAAAGCAAAACACTAGTAATTGAAGAGTCCACGGAAAGAACGGGGTAAGTCCATTTTTTCTAAAAATGAGGTTATAACATATTTGGGTAGCCAGTTACAGATACTATACACCTATTGAATTTACTTGCAAAGAACGTGGTTAGTCCCTGAGATATTGAAGGTTTTATTTTCCCTATCCACGGAAAGAGTGTGACAAAGGCGCCAGCTCACGGAAAGAACGAGGCAAGTCCAGACATGATCATGGCTTGTCTGCTAGGTCGGTCAGTCTTGCTGAAGTCATCAGCGTATAAAGTTAGGTTAAACCTGTGTAGCGAGCAGTGAATAATATTTCAAGTGTTTTTTTTAAAGTTTAATAGTGTATTAGTGATTAAGTGTAGTATATAATAATGAGTAGCTCTTCCGATGAAACTGAGAAGGCTGCAGGTAAGCAGACACAGACAACTAAAAAGAGAAAATCCTTTGGTAGAATGAGCAGTGTAAATAAGCACTTAAGGGCCATGTCCCATGAGTTAGGGAATGATTGCAAATGCTCAATGTTTGAATGTTTCAAAATTATTCAACCCAATGAAAGAAATAAAATTATAAAAGATTTCAACCTGCTAGGTAATTGGGATTAACAGTCATCTTATTTAACCAGTCTTATTTCCGTTAATTTAATTGTACGTAGAAGACCTAGGGTTGATGATGCGACTAGCCGTGATTGCTCATTCCGTTATATTGCAAGAGTAAAACGTGATGGTGTAATGAGGTAAATTCCTGTTTGCCAGAAGGCATTTATTTCTTTACACGGTATCACAAAACGTAGACTTGAGACTATACAAACAAGTATGAAAAACACAGGAAAATCCCCTAAAGATAACAGAGGTAAACACCAAAACAGGCCGTGGAAGTTATCAAAGGAAAAAGACGAGGCTATTGTGAACCACATAGGTTCTTTTCATGGGAGGGCGAGTCACTATGGTAAAGGAAGGTCTGAAAAACTTTATCTTCCTGAGGAACTTTCAATTACAAGGTGTTTTGAACTGTACAAAGAAAAATATCCAGATCTAACAGTTTCCTTTGAGTCATACAGAAAAATTTTCAACGAAAGATTTAACTTGTCATTTGGGTATCCTCGTACAGATACATGCTCAGCATGTGATAAATTTCAAGCAGAGTTAAAAGGATTAAAAGCAAAACTTTCAAAAACTACAACAGAGGAAGAAAAACTTGCAGTATCAGATGAAATTAAAAAACTTACGACAGAAAATCAGGTACATAAATTAAAAGCTATTACATTCTACACCAGAAAACGCATGGCAAGGAAAGAATGTAAAATAAATCCTGAAAAAAAAGCCATTTGTATGGACTTTCAAAAAAACTTGCCCTTGCCTAATATTGCTACAAATGACGTATACTATAAACGTCAACTATCTTTCTACAGTTATAATATACATCAACTGGCCAATCGTGATGCAATATTTTATACCTATACAGAAGATATAGGAAATAAGGGAGCTAACGAGGTGATTAGCTTTACAGACAACTACATACGTGAAGTTCTTAAGGAGAAAGTGAGATCTCTTGTCATTTTTTGTGACTCGTGCGGAGGCCAAAATAACAATCATGCCTTGTTCCTTTATTTACACTATGTCGTTCATACAATTAAAAGATTGGACAATATTAAAATGGTTTTCCCAATCAGGGGTCACTCCTACATGGAGTGTGATACAAATATAGGTTTAATTAAAAAGAAAACTATTGCGGAGTTGCCAGACGACTGGGTCCATGCTTTTAAAACGAACAAGACAAAATCCACAAACTTTTATAGTCATTCCAGTTGAACAACACATTATAAGAGATTGGACAACCTTACTCAAGGATCATTATAAACCTAAATGCCCCTTTAAAACACGACCAATCAGGGAAGCAATGGTAGAGAAAGATAATAAGTTGTTTAAATACAGGAACACTTTCAATGGAGCCTGGACATCAGCAGATTTGGAACGCTCTTTTAATGAGCTACAAGATGACCTCAGTCCTGAATTTCAACCTCAGGGCGACAATGAATTCTGTTGGCCTCATGCAGCTTATACTGGTAAGTTATATTTTTTTGGTTGCACTTTCATAAGCGGCACAAATGAAGGCGCTAGTAATTTATCAATAACCCAACCTAACCGCTACAGCGCGCTGTATTGCGTATAGCATACCTTTTTTGTGCCGCGTATGAAATTGCAACCTAATTATGCTTTTTAGGGCAATCAAAACAACAATCCTTCAGAGGAATTAATTCAAAACTTGATTTGCAGGTCGGCTCCCCATTTCTAAGGAAAAGTACGCGACCTGCAGGTTTTAAAACAATTTTGTAGCCAAGAGGCGAGGGAATATTTTACTAATCTACCGTTTGAAGAAAAAAAGAAACAGAAAGAAACACCAAACAAAAACTTTAAAGAAAAGACTCAAAAAGACAAAGCAAACACTATCCAAGATATTAAATCAGGACAGAAAAGGGGGAGGAATTGGTTAAAATGACTTTAAAATATAATTAAGGATTTAAGTGTTATTTTTAAAGATCAAACAATTACAAAATGTTATTTACTTAAGTATTAATAAAATCTTTGTAATAACAACACTAGTATTGTTTTTATTATTACACTGCCTAATATGGACTTAGCACGTTCTTTCCGTGTGAAAAGTGTCACTCCATTACTTTTAATAAAATTTTAGACAAAACTTTTATTATTAGATCAAACCATATTTTTTTATTAGACAAATAAAATATCCACTGATAAAAATTTATCCCATTAATTTCTAATGATTGCAATATCTAGTTTTAAGTCTTGAAAGTTTATTTTGTCTCTCCTTATAAAATAAGTCGATTTCTGCGACTCTGTGCTATATTATGGAGGTTGAATTACTTACATTTGTTCTGTAAAAATAAAAGTATTTTTTGTTTATAATAAAAGCAAGCAACTGGCAAACCAATTCAGATGAAACTTTTATTGATGTGTAAAACTTGTCTTCTAAACATCTATGTCTAAATGTATAAATAATGACATATAATTATTCAGTGATTCTTCATAAAAGACATATATTTACCTAATGCGAGATAATAATGTAAGGTGGAGTTACACATTACATTTACATATGGTAGTTCAACAATATTGTTTATATTTTAAAATAGCATTTTTAGACATTTGCTATTGTTTGTGTACAATGATATAATAAGTTAACAAATTAAAAGCCAAAGAAAAAACAAATTTCTGAAAAAATAAAACAAACATAGAGGCCTATGTAGACTAACCTAAAAATATAAAGAGGACAGCTTAGCTAGAATAATAGAACTAAGATGTCAAGAAAACTGTAAACTTAATGAGAGAAACCAATGTATCCAGGCACAGATGGGCAACAATAATTACTAAAATGTATTTAATATAGGTGTTAGCTTTAGAACTAATGTAGTTTACTTAAAATTTTCACTCCATAACGGGATTTGATTTATACCCTCGAAACGTGGTGTTTTATTTTCTTACACATAATGATAGGAAAAGTCAGAAAAAAATTAAAAATATTATCAACCCATCATTTAAAACTAATTTTAAAACCTTTATTATTGTTAGGCTTCAACAGAGCCTCATCACATGTAGTAGTTCTAAATGCATTTATTTAATATAAAAATGTATTCCTCAATGTGTTTTCTATAATTAACATAAAACGTTCATTAAAACTACATTATTCCGCTTTGTATTGCACTGATTCAACAAGTTTAGGAACAACACATCTACGTGATCCTGCTCCAAACGACTACGTGAAATAAATACTAATCCGGAGATTAGGTTCCCGTTCAAAAAATGAGCACATATTTGACGTCGTAATTTTACAAGTATTTACGGTCATAATTTCTAAAGTATGCGATAAACTCGTGTAATTTATAGCTTTCACACGTTGTCCTTTCGGCTGTAAATGTCGCACTGGGTATTTTATTATGAGTCCTGTGCGAAAATCATAATCCTGAAAGAATTTTAACGGGTGGTGTAGTCGCGATAAGCATGGCGCAAAGTTCTTGGTATAAGTTAAGGCTAAGTTCGGTAGATGCTAGTGGGACCTTGGGTATTCCTAATTAAGTTTTAAAGTTTTACTGCCCTGTTATGGATTCTGGCAGATGAAATGAATTTTGAATTTTAAAACGACTCAGTTATTTAATTTACGTTAGGAAAATTTTACAACTTTGAAAAGAAATACATTATGAAGTTGCTTGTTACACACACTATAAAACTATCATTTTATTAGGTTTTAAATTGGTTTTAATCTACGAGGTGTAACTAAAACATTTATATACATGTTCGAACACTATTGTTTTTAAATAATTATAATACAGTCACAAAATGTTTAACACAAAATGGGAACTGGTGGTGTTTCAACACGCTAAGATTTGGGATTATCATATTCAAATCTGTTTTTTGATGTTCAATTTTGTGGTGACTTATTCTACTAATAGTATTTCACGATTCTATCAGCAAATAAATTTAAATTGTAAAAAAATGTAAAGTAATACATTTGTACACATACTATATTATAGAAATTAAAATAAATGTATAACTAACTCTAAACGACTATTGTTTATTTTTTAAACATGGTTTATACATACCAGGTGTCTTAAAAGTCACACCCTCCCCCTTTAACTTTTGTGTTTGTTAAAACAAACAAATATCCTTTGGGAAACGATACTAACTTAGCCCAAAGTATCTTTTGAAGCAATCGGAAGTTTTGAGTGACTCCTAAAAATGGGGGATTTTGGGGGCAACTCACAATTTTAAAATGGGAAGTATGGTCATGTGATACCTCATTTAAAAGGTATATTTAAGAGTAGGAAAATGACACAAAGAAAATAAAAATTGGACCACCCAAAACAAAATGACGGCTCTAAACGTGTTGAACTAAATCGACATAAAGTTGCTAATATCTCGAAAAGGAAGAGTTTTTAGAAACAAATTCAAGAAACAAAAAATGTTTATTTCAAAGTGCTTGACCTAAAACATTGCTTCCAAATCGATTTCGTAAATTTTAAGTCGATTCGTACATCTTAGAAAAGTTTGTAAAAAATAAAATTTTTCGAAATCGATTTGAAAGCAATATTTTAGGTCAAGCACTTTAAAATAAACATTTTTTGTCTCTTGAATTTTTTTCTACAAACCCATCACTGAAACATTTTTTTGATACCAAATAAGGAATGTTTACCCCAAAAAATAAGTTAAAATTGTAGGTTGTGGAACAATATACAACATTAAAACATTTAGCTTCATAGTTGAAGTGGTTTATTAGGAAAGTTTACCAGTATGATATAAAATTTGATTCTTCGGTAGTTAAAAAAAACTAAAATCAAGTCCAGTCGAACACACTAAAACATTCCAGCACTATACTTAACAGTTTTTCACTTTTTCTTTATAGATTTCTTTCTGTTTTCTTTTCTTTGTTGTGCATTCCAAAGCTGGTTTGTTTGCATCGAAAACTCTATAATTAATTGTGAATTGGTTCTATGCCTATTACAGAATTAATTTCAGCATTTCCTCATAGTTTCTGTAAAACTTGCACTTTACGAATCGCACCACAATTATGTTGAGGCTGCATTTTTGAACAAAAACTAAAAACTCAACTGACAAAGTATAATGATTTTTTTGTATAATGAAGGTGTGAGGCAAATATGCTCGTATTACATGCCAATAAGTGAAGAATAATAGAACTACAAAACAAAATCTATATTTTATAATTCTTTTTACTTTGATTTCCCTTTAAATAGCCTTATTAAATAATGATTGTTCAGTGATTATTTTTGCAATTTTAACTGTTAAATGCATATAATGAAAATCTAAAGTAACACCGAAATTAGTAAAAACGTAAGTGCTTACATATTTGCGCTCGACACTTAACGGCCATCCTTCTAAAATAAAATAGAGTTCGTTATCGCAGAGTTTGGTGCACTTGCTCGAGTGGTATTGCAAACCCTTAGGCCTAAGCCATAAACGCGAAATTAAGTAGTAATGTAGGTATTCCTTTACTGACAAGACTTCTTTCTGAGAGAAACTTTTGTAGATTAAAAATGGCGTAAAAGATAAAGACTTATCCAGAAAATTACACAGAAACGCATAACTATATCTGTAACTGATTAAAGTAAAAACACGATATTTTTAGAAAATTGTAATTAATAAAAATAATATCAGTGACTACTAAAGTAATTGGAGTTAGGCCTTAGTAAGCATTTTTCTCCAGAAATATATGCGGCCATTGATCTCAACTAGTAAAATAAGCAAGCCCATACGTTACTTTAAACCACAAGATTCGTTACGTAAATATATAGCCTAATACATGCATGGATATAATTACCTGCCTTGTTAGACGCGAGTTTAGTGCCGTCGTAAAACAATCACATTAACAAGAACTAGTCTACTTTCACTTATTGTTATATACGAGGCGCTGTCTTCTAACAATAAGTTTGTCCTGTGTTGTAATACAGTACAACTGCAGTACGGTGCATAGTTGGCATTAGTTAAGTCAAAATGCACTGCACCTAACCTAAGTCTTCCAGAAGGCATATTGTGCAATGATTGCGGAGGTGGTGAAAGCTAATCCCAGACGAATTGTCATGAATAGTTACTTTAAATTGGAAATGTTCAATGTTTTGATATTTTGAATGGGTTATTGCAATGTTGAAAAGTTTTCTAAATTTTTGGATTTGCCCATATTATTTCTAAATATATCCTAAAGTATTTAGGTCTGACAAAAAATATTGTAGCTTTTTTTAAATTAGATTAAATCTATACATAATTAATTTGCTAGGGGTTATTTTGTGAGTAGAACTCCTCCTAGAGTTTTTAACCGATTTTGATGTTTTTGATGTCATTTTACAGAGCTCACTCTGAAGTTGTGCTTCCCTTAAAATGAGCTCAATGTATGTTAAGGGCTTCGCCCCAGTGGCCCTCAAAGTTGCCAAGTTAATCTTATGGAAGGCCAATCATAAGGAAGAAGAAGAAAGATTTCTTTTGATTTTATCAGGGGCACAAAAAACAGCTGTTCGTATGAAAAGCTTAAAACAGCTGATTTTGATCAACAGCTGATTTTGATCAACAACTAATTTGGATCAAAAACTGAATATAATTTTAGGTTAGGTAAATCAAGCAATAGCAAAGCATTGCCCGGTCCACTAGTTAGATTAAATTATGTAAAAATCGAGACCAAAGTACAGAAAAGTTCAGAGTTTCATTTGGGCAATGCACGATTGCAAATGAATGAAAAAATATACAACATACAATAGTGTAAGTTTGAGGTTCAGCAAACACTTATTTTATAAAAGTTGTACAATATTTAATGTATTATAATTATTTACTATTTTATTTACTTCCATATTTATCAGTATATAATTAATTAATAGAATTAATTACTGAAAGTGTATTATATACATACTAAACTAAATTAAACCTTTTTTTGAAATAAATAGGGTCGGGAAAAAATATATTTTTTTTTTCAACAATGAGGTGCTTGTGGAGATTGTAGGAGTTAGTATAATTGTAATTTTCAACAGTACAAACCAATGCAACATAACAATATCCTAATTAATGTAACTATTCAGGTCTTTTTGGGACAAACCAGGATTTTAACTCGACTAAGTATTGTGCACGATGTTTAAAAAGAGTATAAACACTTTAATGTCTGGTAACGCAGTAATACTAACAAAATGTTAATGAAACAGTGTCGCCTATGCCCTTTTATAACCGCTGTTTTAGGGTTTTAGCCAAAACTAATTTATTTAAAGGTAATGTTTTACCTGCAGTATCGAGCAAACATTTTACATATTACTATTAAGCCTCGAATGTTAGAAATGATCAACAATAATTGTCAATTGACGACCTCGATGAAAGGATAAACTCTGAGGATGAAACATAGGCTCTGAAACGCGTTAGTGCAAACCAAGAAAGAAGTCACGTGGCAGAGCCCATATAATGTACCTTATTATTAAAAATGTAGTAAACATATGTCCGGAATTCTTAGTTTTAGAATTATCAACCTTTTTTTTACTAAACACTTAATATGTTTGGAAATAGAAAAGACATTGACCTCAAATTTGTGTACATATTTTTTACTTTATCTTAAGCCTTGTACACAAATCCAGAACATTCCAACAAATACTTTAATAATGTCGGCTATTTCAAATTTATATGTAAAATATCTTTAAAACCGTTAGTACAAAACAAATTTAACTTTTAAATAAAAAAAACATATCCCCATAGCTCAAAAAGTAGGCTATAACCGGGTTTTAAAGATAACCGAGTAAGATATCGAGTCCTTCTTAAAGCTTTAATTTTCTAAGTTTAACTAAAATTATGTAAACTAGCTTAGTTAGGGAAAACGTTTTAATATACATATTCATTTTTTTATTTAAAAATCACAAGTAAATTTGTATTTTTGTACAAATAAACATTTTTATTCACACCAATCCCTGAACCTGTCAGATGACATCATTTAAAGGTTCAAATCCCTATTTGTAAGATTGTTGTCATACTGCGTTTTTCCAGTATTTATTGATTTAATTAAATGGAAGTTAAAGTTTATTGTGGGGAGTTATATTTGTGAATCATTATTAATAGTAGACAATCATGGCAAATGAGTAATACTCACAAATATTCTATGCAAGCAATTTCTCTTTAGTTAATTCTGATTTTGGTTTTACTTACGCAACCGATGGTAAAACCAACTGCTGTGACACACTGACGGATTTGAGAAACCAATAAGAGTTAACTAACTACCCTATAAACCAAATAAAACTATTGCTTTTGTAGTAATAAAAGCACAACAAACGTTGCATGATGTATTATTTGCTAAAATAATCCTCGTTCTTATCGTACGCCACGAAACTAATACAGATTTAAACATTTAAGGCTGCAATAATAAAAGTCGTAATTGATAGTAGAACAGTAAGATTAACACACACCAAGAAGCGACTATATAATCCATCCTTCACTATATTAAACGTCGTTTTTATCGATTATAAGTAATGCTTAGTTGATGTTAGATTGAAGATGTTAAGGTTTTTATCGTTGGCCTCTTCACCACGTCAATGTAGTTGTTCGTCCTGAAGCGATCATTCGATGATTAAAATGTCGATAGGCTTGATCGATACAGCCTCGTCCTGTTGAATATTTATGTTTTATGGTAACTTACATTATCGTAAATCCTTTTTTATTTTCTAATAAAGAAAGAATACGACCGATAAAAGCGAACCACTCGTTTTACCAATTTCGAATTGAGATGAGTTGTAACAAACATGTTGGCGATTTTTATAATCGATTTTGAGAATTTATGGGTTTTCATAAATCGTCGCTTGTTGTACGGCCGTTAGTAATTGTAAGAATATAAATTATGGGTTCAAAACCGCTTGGACAAATAGATAACGTTGTCGTCAGCTGTTCTTTCAAAGAGTTCCTTTTTAACAATAATTCGATCTCGCAGCTGGACCGCTGACGTGAGTTAAGCGAATTTCCAAAAATAAGTTTATTAAATGTTTTAGGGTTCCAACTATTCGGGAAATTGGTATACTCACTAAGACATGCAAAAGCTGCCTGCTTGTAAAAAATATAATACTAGTGGAATTTGTTTGCTCTTCAGCCTCCAGCCCCGGTTCAGACTCTGCTTAGTTCCGCTCGCAGTAGATTTATCCGCTTTGCTCCTCGACCTTGCGCCCTTGGATTATTTACTGTTTTGCTTCGCTCGCAGCTTACAAACTCACTTTTTATATTACTTTAATAGGGCACAAGTTCGTGTAAAAAAATAAATGTGTAGACTAATTTCCTATATTATTTTTTTTTTTTTATACGACCCCAACAAGTTTTAATTTTAGAACCAAAAATCTCAAAATTGTATTTCCGTGTCTAAAAACGTACTTTTTTTTTGCTAATACACACATACGAGTGACTTAGAAAACCAACGTGTGTTCCAAAATATTTGGATCAAATCGGACGAAAAATATCGTTAGAACGTGAACACGTATATATGCATATAGTTCATGTATAAAATGTTTTATAACACCCCAAAACGTGATCTGTGGACCATGATTAGTCCTCTTTGACCACTGAAATTGATCATCTTTACTATGAACATGTAAAACATGTTAATCTATGGGGTAAATTTGCTGAGTTGATGTTAATGTTTAATTTAACTTTAAAATTAGATTTTGTCATTAAAAGATTCTGTTGTTTTCTACTTAAAATACGTTGACATTTTGATGTCTATTATTTGTAGATTGACAGATTTTCTTAGAAAGGTAAATTTTTTGATGCTTAGCTTCTTTACTTTGTCCCAATTAAGATAATACAGTGAAGATAATACTAAACTTATGTTCGAAGCTTCGCAACAAGTGTTTTCTATAGCAGATTGAAAAAATGTCTTTAACCTTTCTACCACTCTGTTTGCCTTAAAAAAGATTAAAACATCATACAATTTTTATCAGTTATGAAAATATGGCGATATTGTAAAAAGAAATATACAGAGTCTGGTCCGTGTCAATCGAATTCGAGTATTACCTGCTCGGCACCATAATTGTGTTGTGAATTTAATCATATTAATCACTGAATATCTGCTCATTCTCGATTATATTTATATTTACTGTACAAAAAATATATTTATCTACATCATTTTACCGTTTTATTGTAAGAAAAAAACTAAAAGTTTCCCTTTTCCTCATTTTTTAAGTGAAAACTTATTTAGGTGCATCGAACATTGTTTTTTAGGTAAAGTATACACGATCTCGCGTAAAGTATACACGAGACGCTTGAAGTAAGGTTCTTCGAGATTTTTATTTCGTCAAAGATTTCTTCTTTCTAATTGGTTTGGACACCAGTAGTTAATTAATATAAACCAGTAGGTTAAAGTAACAGCTGATCTTTAAAGAAGAAATAAAATACGCCGTGGCAAACTCAAAGGCTTAAACTCAACAGCTATATGGGCTTAGTCACGTCTCGCTACCTATACAATGGACATTGTGCTTCCTCATTTTGCAAGTTGTGTTAAAATAGTTTACCTGAAAATACCTCTGAAATGGACATTGCACTTCCTAATTTTGTAGTATGATTTAAATTAGTGTACTTGGCGATTCCTCTAAGATGGACAAAGTACCTACTTTCTTATTTTTTTAAATGTATAAATTTGCTATCTTGGCCGCTAATGGTAATAAATATAAAGACATTATAGGAACTTGTGTTGGTTCAGTATAGACCTTAAATTATTATCCAACTATAGACAATCATATATGTGCTAATAGGACTTGTTACAAAAATAATAACCTTAACATTTCATTTCACATAACATCTCATATATAGCTGTCAAATTATGTAATTTACAAAATCAAGTTCGGACATAATGAATGTTCAAGATGGATTATATGATCTCCAAAGCTGCTATGTAACCTGATATGACATCTGACCGTTGCGACCTCTAGCTTTCTTTTTGTTATTAGGAATGTTGAGTGAGGGCATTAGCCTAGGCTTGCAATTTGTATTGTATTATTTTGAAGGTGGGATTCGATGAGATTAGTTTTGTTCCATTTTGCACGACATTTTTGTTAAATTTATATTTTTTCAAGTCTGTTGTATGAAGGCTATTTCTTTCCAAAATAGCTTTTATAAATAATATTAAAGTAGCAAATCTAAAACATCTATGGTTCGCGACCAGGACAAATATTTGTAAAAAGAAGATAAATGAAGATATATACACAAAAATGGGTGCAGGCGTTAGAAGTTATTAGCGAAGTAATATAGGAAAGATGAGCTATTGCAGTGACGTTTAAGGGCGGAAGTAGTCAATGAACACCGATCATCGTCTTCAGAACACGTTTTTGGTGTCATTAAAATTTGTATTCATACAGAGTGTAAAAAAACCTTTCAGGACTTTGAGAAATAATTCCTCATACAAGAAGAAAGATAAAAAAGTTAATATGAAGGTATGTCCTAAAACGTTTAGTTTTCCGTCTGTCTGTCTGTATGTGGTTTTACGTAAACGATATATCTTAAAAACCTCTGAAGATCTCAAATTCAAACTTTGTACATGTATTACATCTCATAAGACCCATTTTGATATGGAATATCGAGTTTATAACTTGTACCATTTCAAAATGGTGGCCATTTATAATTATTTATAAATCTCAATATTTTAAAATACGTAAATTTTACAAATATTTTTCAAGAGTCAAAACAGTTGTTAAATTGTATCTCCTATATAATGGTGTATAAATTATTAAGATTCCATAACTATCATTAGAGTTTTTGCAATTTTATGAAAAATGACTACAAGCGATTGTGTGGAGATAATGGCAAAATTTCATGTTTCTAGTGAGAAAACTTGTTATGTTTTTGGTTATTTTATAAATAATTCCATGACGTACTTATGTCATTATTCAATAAGCAAAATTTTATTCATTATTTGTATTTTTTATTTTCTTTCATAAAATTCCACTTTAGGTCCGATTTGGAATTTGGTACAGACATTGGTTTTCTTAGTCGCTCGCACGTTTTGTTAGAAAAAAGTCCATCAACCGGAAGAACGTTTTTAAACCGGAAGTATATTTTCTTTTAGGTTTTTCGTTCTAGAATAAAACATTTGTTGGATTTATATAAAAGAATAAATATATGAGATTTTCTGCACATTTCGTCTTTTTACACTAACTTAAAGCTCGTCTGGTATTCCCAAAAATACTATAACAGTAAACGGTTCAAATGCACGTCAGGGATTTTACCATGGGGAACAGCTTTGGTCCGAGTCCAACCAAGATACAAACTGAGCCGGAAGATTAAGTTGCAAAATCGTAACTCGTAGTTCATAATCCGAGCCCGCAAAGTCGAGGTACAAACTTGCAAAGTGAGTTTTTTCCTGTCAGTGGAACGAAGCAGCACGTGACCCGAGGCTGTGGTGAAAATAATTTCTAGTAATGTATTTCATACACGCAGGGAGCTTTTCAGCGCTTTCGTATGAAGACCGATTTTCCAAATCGTTGGTTAAAACCCTAATATATATAAACTGAATTTTGGAAATTCGCTCAACTCACGTCAGCGGTTCAGCTGCGTGATCGAATTCTTTTGTATTTGATTACGTCAATTTAACGCTGATTTCCATTTAACGCTTAACTTACTTATTATAACTAACGAACGACCGTCAACGAGGAGGTAAAAATACAGATAAATATATTTCAAATGGAAAACTCAAATTGTGATAGATCCTCTTCATGTACAAGCTCTAAAGTGGATTTCTGTGTTTTTTTAAATTTTTAAACATTTACTCAAACAAATAGTCATGAAATACTAATATTAATACTGCATATTCTGAATCGAATGTGCTTTACATACCACAACATTTATTTATTTTCATCTACGTAAAAACAAAATCGAAGGAAATGAATTACAATTGCATTTAGTGGGGGGGGGGGGGAGAGGTGAGGAATAAATGTACTCTTTTATCTATGAAACTACGCATAGTACAAGTGTTTAAATAAGTTTGCTGTTTAAAAACTACACTGTGTGCACATATGAGGGGAAGTGAACTGACAAAACGTATGTAGTCGACATTGAAACTATGAAAGTCAAAACTGAAAGTATTAAGACTCAAGCCTACAATTTGAACTTAAAAGTAGTTGCAATTGAACTTTTATTTTCGAGCAAAGCGAGCATAATTGTTAAAGTATGAAGCCTCTTGAGGCTTCAAAGTAAATTCAATACACGGTTATTTGGATAATTAATAACATCTGAACCTAGCTTTCTAAAAAAACCTCGTTACATTACTTTCTTGGAACAGAGCATCATTTTTCATTGTCAGGTTTAGGTATTATGATTAATATGATTATGATCCATCAATCAAGTATCAAATATATCCCGATCATTATTTGAACTTAGATTGCGTAACCTATAACTCATGCATAAACGGATGGATGTTACTACTGGTAAGTGGTTCACTAAAGCAGCATGGAGTCTTCAGGTCTTCAAACATGAATCAATGTTGTGTAATGATTTAGTTGTCACATTACATCGCGATGACAAATAGTACTAATAAATTCACGTACGTTATAGTCGATACATTGTTACAATATATATAGCCTGAATAACTAAACACATAATAATAACAAAACAATGTATCTTAAATTTACAATAAATAATATCACATTTCTCAAAGGGTACTTTTTTTCTTAACCTCTGAACTGCATTCTAGTAAAGATGAGATGATATTAAGCAGGTCGATAGCCATTACTTATGATCGAACCTATGCATACTGTGACGGAAATTTCATTTGTAGCAGACATGGTGAGTGCCTTTAACCTATCGGCTACTCTGATTTTCCTATGATGTTTAAAATAATAACACATTTTCCTAAGTTATGAATATTTGTCAATCACGTAAAAATAGTATAAGCAACTTGGCCTGCGCGAATTGCATTTTAGCGTAAGGTGCTCTCTAAATCTTTCTTGATTAAGATTTTATTTAACGAAGCCCGCTAGAGTAGCGTTTTGCCCAGGTAAATCTATGGCCAGTAGCTAGGTTTGAACCACCACACCGGTGTTAAATGCAAAATTATAAGGAAATAACATAACACAGCTATGGCCTCTTTAATATTCCAAATTGGGTAGTTTTACCTTAATCAAACACATAAATAAATGAACTCACTTGACGAAAACAAAGGTAAATAACTTTATTTAAAAATTTAAGAATTTTATTTGCGACTGTAATTTACACACTGGAGATGTGGAATGCTTTTCACGACATAAAACTTATTGAAGATGTGGAATGCATTTCACGACATAAAACTTATTACAATAACGCACAAACTGTTATTTATAAAAGTCGTGTTTATGTTACAACAACAAAATTTTAGGAGTCCATTATTTGTTCGTTACAAGAGAGAGTTGCCATCGGCTTACTTCGCTCCACTGGATGGATTCCTATCAAAGTATTCCAGCTCGGATTGAAAGTGAAAGTCCAGCTTGTCACGCCTATGCAAAACAATATTACAATCACAGTCACACGGATCACGACAAGGCAAAGACACGAATCGGAAAGAGAGATCTACTCGGCTTTCACTTACCTTCTCAGTTTCCCAACAGTCGATCAAATTCTCTTTCTCCGTCTGAGGTTATTATCATATTTCGTGTCATTAAACTTAAAGTTATGCCGATACCCGGCAACGATCACGAGTGTAGCCACAAACTTTTTTCCAGAGCGATAAACAAATCGTCAATAATCTTTGGCCTGATTTTCTTCTGATCACGAATTGACTCTAGTTTTGCATTCTCACGTTAACTAACGGTTTTTGGTGATGCCCTCTTTTCGTATTTGTATTTGCCGTGTAACGCAATCGTTCTTTGGCGTTGATTTTTGAGACGTTTTAATAAAAAATTGTATTGTGTAAAAAGTTTGATATTGTGTATTTTTGTTTGATTACACATATACTATGATAAGGCTGCTAATCTTTTTTTCGTGGTGTAGTTTAGCGTAATTAGCAAGTTCTAACCTAGTTGCTAGTGTTAAGGCTGGCAAAAAGATATATATATATACCGGGTGCACCTCATAACTCGTGCAGTTTTTTTCAGCAAGAAACCTATCCGTTTAAAAACTAAAACCTCACTATTTTGCACCAAAAGGTACTAAAATTATATTTTCCAATTATAGTTAAAAATTTTTATTAGAAGTGTGGGTTCAGTGGTTTTTGAAATTCCAAAAATAAACAAAGTAGGGGAGTTACACCATATTAGAGGTAAAACATTGTAAGAGTAAAATATTTTAAACATTTTTTTTGTTTATCATATTGCATTATAAACTGATGTTTTTATTGCAGGTACGTCCGTAAAGTGATTTTTTATTGTAGCCATTCACTACTTAACTTCAATAATCAGCTGACTTTTAAGGTAATGTGACCTAAAATATTTTTATTGTGCTAGTACTGGAAAGTATTGTACTTAAACAATGTATTACGTTACTTAAAGTAAGAACAACTCAAAAGGTTCAACTACTTCCCAACTGATAGCACCACTGTCGCACATCAGTTAAATAACGTTTAAAATCTGTAGAAAAAATAATAATGTAATTGAATTAATAAAGTGTCTAGTGTGATTCAGTATGATAAAAAAAATATCATTGTACCTAAAGTGCGAAACATCCACTCTAGGTACTAGTGATGAAATATACTATTTTCAAATGGAGTAAAAGAATGGAACTTTGGTATTTTGTATTTTTGATCACATGTCAATAACTGACAAATTTTATTTACATGAAAGACAATGTCCATTTTTCTTTTTTTTTTTATTTATACAAGTGTACATATGATTAAATTCAATTTTCTTCAAAGTCAGCCACAAATATGCCTTTTCGGACACTGTGATTTAAAATTTAGTGAACTATTTCCTCTTTTAGTAGGTTTCTGTTTGATTGCGCTCTCTATACTATAGCATGTTCTCTGTACTATATGTATATGTACTGCATAAAAGAACCTACTATGGTAAAATTAATTAAATTATGTGTTTATGGTATTGAATATTAAAGTTGTAAGAATATTCAAATAGTTATTTTCAAAATAACTCTTAAATCGACTTTAATAAATCTAATAAAACTTAGGTTTTTTTTATCTAATATAAAGTTAATATTTTCTGGAAAGCCATGCACATATTCCTTGCTCCTACATCTGAATTTATATAAAGCACAACGTCTACACCTGACTGATCATTTATAAATTGAAAATATTTGACCACGAAGCTGATCCTCTCAGCGATCTAATTTCGTTCGTGTTTTAACATTATTTTTTCAGTGTTTTATTCATCATTGTGGTATAATATGTTTGATGTACTAAACGAAACAAAATTAATTTGTAAGAACTTTAACTATGTCTCACAGGAGAACACATTACAAACCGTGAAGCTTAAATATTCTCACCGTAGTCAAGTTGTTCTTGTATGAATTAATTAGGTATACGATAAGTAAACTGGATGAACTGCCAAAAGAAATATTATATTAATTCCTAAAATTCAATAAATAAAAGTTAAATATATTTGAAATTCCTATTGGCTGCAGAAATCATGAAACTGTCATTTTTTATCGGTGGGAGCATAAGTATACAACAAGATTAGAAATAACCATAAAGCTATCCCAAAGACAAAACATTTGAGGAAGTATTATGCCTGGCTTGTCGAGAACGTCTATTGTTCATTACGATAATCTTACATACTTAATAATGGATAACATCAATAAGCTTATTTTGTGTGACAATGTATGTATGTTTATGTGTAAGGATTATGAATTAATAGTTAAGTGTAGAGGTTTACAAACCTGATGTTAGTATAAAATTAATGTTGAATATGTCTTTTGTACTGAATTGTACCTAATGAGAAATAAATTATTATTAGCGAATTTAGATAGGAAATATGAGCTATTGAAGCTA